>OMOT01059876.1:0-21131 GCA_900312575.1 Acanthochaenus luetkenii | reverse complement strand
TTTACTTTGACGACGATGCCGGCTGGAAACGTTTCTGCCGTCTATTCATGAAACGAAAACACCACGAAGGACCGCCTCGAAATTCAGCGATATTCATGTCCCGTGCTAACGCTGTTGCCTTCAGTCGAATAGAGACTGTAGAGATGCTTCTACATGCTGCTCTCTGTTCGATAACCCACTGTTCAATTTTCATCTGCGTCTGTGCTCAAACAGGCGCGAGTTAATGACATCCGGTCATTTTTCAAAGTAAAAGGTTGACAGTCACGCCGGGAGCGGGGGTCCCGTCGGATCTCCCTCAGAGCCACGGTACCGGGCCGGTAACGGTGACAAACTGTCTCGCTCTCGTAATGTCCGTCTGTCTCGCTGTTTTTTGTTTACTTTTGCGTGCTCTTTTCCGGCCTCCGGAGGACTTCCGCCTTCCGGTGGACTGTAACCTGTAAAATCCATAGATTTAGGAATTCCCCTAGTGGCCGTTAGCTGTAAAAATCCATAGATTAGCCGCACCGTTATATAAGCCTCAGGGTCGAAAAGCTTTTTTTTTCTCCGTTTTGCCCTTCTGTCCACTAAAACTGTGTTTTCGGACACGAAACTGAGCTTTTCGACGACGCTCTCCCAAGTGGATACATTTGAAAACGCCGGTTGTGTTTTGTGTTGTAGTGTAACATGGAAAACGGAGTTTAGAAACAAAACAGATTTTGTTGTGACAGTCACATAAGCGATATTGTCCTTACTGTGTTGATAGTCCTTTCCTACTTTAGCCACATCGTCAACAGATGGTTACTGTAAAATGATGACAGAGGCTTTTATCTAAACACTTAGCAACTTGGCACAACACGTTAACTCTCTCAGTCTGTATCCCGGTCTACTCTACACATGTCTCTGTATTACTGTAACTCTCTTAGTAACATTGCATGATAAATGTTTACCGTACATGACAGTTACTGCTCCTTGAAACGCTCCAAGATTTCTCCATATTTATTTAGGCAAGATTCCCGGTCTATTTTCTCTGTGGCTTTGGTGACTTTATACTAGTTTGTTACCACGCTTGTGTGGCTGAAACGGCGTTGAGACTAACAGGGTTAAAGCTTCACGCATCCACGGGAAAAGGCATATATTAAAAGATTGATCTCTGCATTTATGAATAGATTTTTGAAAACCCAGCCCATTACCTGTTATTACCTGTGTTTTTATTTTTTATTTTCCTACTGCCTTCCCCATTTCTGGCATTGTTCTGCCAATTGCTGCTGTAACACCTGAATTTCCCCTAGGGGATCAATTAAGTGCAATCTAATGTAATCTAATCTAATATACTAACTACAAGTCCAGCCCAAGCCTAGGCCAAAGAAGCCCAGTCTCTCTGCTCCCTCATCAAAGCTGTGTTGTTGTTCAGTGTGCGTGAGCAAGCAGACCAGTTCCCCTTTTCTATTTTGGTGGCTCTTACCTCGGGGAAGGAGCACTTCCTTCTGCTCTCTTTTTCACGCTCAGAGAGTGGTGGTTGAGATATAAGAGGTGATGAGCCTATTCATGTAATGCTGATCCACATCAGTAACGGTGATAATCATTACATTATAAACAACACAGCCTAGCAGGTTTTAAGCATTTACTTCACCACCCAGACAGCTTTCTATGTTGACCCTCTCTCTCTCTCCATTTTATTCTTATTTTTATTATTTTGGGGGCGGAGCATGGCCTTACCACACTCATCAAATGTGTGGCAGAGACCACCAGGAACCAGATTTGTGTTCCTGTTTCTGTCTGAGGCGACTCTCAATCGCACTGACTTGGCCAGGAGTAGGTCAAGTAGAATGATGTAGGCTGTGAATTGTAACACAGGCACAAGCCCAAACACAAACACATTCCATATCACGCCATAAAGATACGGTTGGGCAATGTTGTGATGTTGCTCCAATTGCTACTTGACTGAACTGACAAAGAGGTTAGAGTAAAGAGAGCGGGGACCTGCCAAAGTACTCCTGACACTCATGGCTAAAAGGGGATTATGAATTGTCAAGCTGGGCACTGGGCACTGGGCTACGGGCATTATCGTAAGTGCATGGAGTGGCTTGACTGATTTAAACCCAGGCTGATTGATCCCAGCGCTTAACTTTCTCTGCCCTCCTCTTGTTGAAGGCGAGGCTCGTCTGTGAGTGTCTGCCTCTGTGCTGTAGCTGAGCTCTGACCGATAGTAAACTCGGAGGGAATGTGAGAACTTCCTGTAGACGGCAAGCGCTCAGCTCAACATATGGTTTACAAAATAGGAAATTCGGTCTCCCCATATTGTCATGCAACTTTGATTGATGTTCCTCTTGACAATCCACAATAACAGATCTTTAAGAGGCGTAGTGAATGTCATCAGCTGATATCCGAATTGAGTTTGGAGGAAATCCTCCAAATACAAGCAACACCTTTACTTGCAGACCACGTAGACCAATGAAGAAGCAAACAAATGAGCAAGAGCTGTGAAAAGTGGGTTATGTGAAGCCGTCACTCAAGGCCTGATTTGTCGTTGGAAGTATAGTGGCTGAACAAGCGCAATACTGCAGTAATTGGATTTAGCCCAAAGCCTTTTCATAGTAAAGCTGCCCTGCTCACTCACGCCTTTCGCCTTGATCCCAGTGGGGACCAATGAAGGGCAAACCGGTCAACCCCCACCCTGTGACATCACACTCTGGAGACGTCGGCCTACCCCACCCACCTTGCTGGTGACCCCGCCTTATTTTTGGGGCTTGAAGGGCTTTTGTCTTTGTCTGTGTGTGTTTGTGTCCCCTTTGGCCCAGTCTCTTAGCTGTGCGTTAAGAAAAGCCCATAAATCTCTCACTGTGAGGGTATACCTCCTGTCATCGATCATGTGATCAAACAGATGGCATGCTGATTGAGTCATCGTGGCTGCACAGCCGTTGTATATAAAATGTATTTATAACCCATAACTCCAGCTGCTGTTATTTGTGTTTACCAGGGGAGTGTTGACTGAGTTCCAAATGGCGGGCCTTCACACACACTGGTTGAGTGATCTCAACCCATCTAAATGTGGCTCAATCTTCGTAAATAGTACACCCTTCACATTGCGTGCTGTCATTACTGCATCCAAAGAGGATTATTGATCCGTCAGTCAAAAAGTGTTTTCTGATTATACTGTCCTGCAAGTTAGAAATGTATTGATGTTGCTCAGCACACAATTCAATTTGATGTGGGTTCTCAATAGGGATGCAAATTGTAAGCAATTTCCTTAATCGATTGTCAGTCACGTTAATGACCAATTAATAGATTAATCCATATATGAAGCTTTTGGCATAGAAAATACAAAATGCGTGTTTCTCCTCAATGAAAACTTTATTGAAACATTCAAGAGGTGCTATTTTGACTGCACAACTAAACAAAATGATGACGGCCAATATGTATTTCAATAATTTAAAGATGGATAAATACATATTATAATGAAATAATGCCGTGGCTTGTAACATTTGTGCGCCTGCTCCCGCTCCACCTGTCCTTTTTTTATGAACTCAACAAGTTAATCAACCAAGCAAGATTCAACAGATTAACCTTAATAAATCTGCAGAATGTATAGGCCTAATTGGTGGACATAGACTAAACACTAAACATGCAGGGCAGGCATAGCAAAACATAACACATTTTCTATAAATTAAAAGGGCCGTCCAACAGCTGAGGCCTATAGCAACTTGAAAAATATAATCCTGACTCCCGACAGCAGATCTTAATCAACTCGTTTGTATTCAAGAATAAGAGCATATCAACATGGTCAGGGGTGAGTCGAGTGCGCAGCCTGTTGACAGTAAGTCCAGCCGCTGAAAACACACGCACCGATGGAACAGATGTCCCAGGGATGCAAAAATATTGCTGCGCCAACTTGCCAACCTAGGGAATCTTCCTGCATTCCCTGTTTCCTCCAGTCTGTGGGCTTTACATCGAGTAAGTGGCGGTATGTCCCTCAGAAAGTTTTGAGAAATAGCGCATAGCCTACATTGTCGGTTAATATATATGCTTGCTCGATCAAATTCATAACAAATGGATCATAACCCCCTTTTTCTGTCCCTGCAATAAGAAAATGAGCAAAGCAATATAGCCATGCACGTCAGCCATTGTTCAGGCAAAATGTTGAATCCTAACATGCAAAAGTGCAAAGAAAAAATTCTCTCATTTTCACTTCTCACAGCTACAAATATTTACACTATTTTTTTCCTGCTGCTTAGGTTGCCCACTTTACAGTCGGTGATTAATTCTGCACACGATATGGTGTCGGATTTGTTTAGTATTATGATACTATTTGGCTATACCCATCAAACTGAACAACATTTGGCACGATATGGCTCAGGAGAACGTTATCAAAAATCAGACAATCAGCTTCATTTAAATGTGCTGATTTGCTGGCCATTTCCTGCCTTTAGTTCCTTTCCATTCTCAGTTCAAACATCATCACAAGCTGCTAGAACGCAGTTATATTGAACAGGGTCAGAGGAGGAAAATGGGCACAGGCCTGACGTCTGTATTGACCACGCTACAGTGTCGGCTCTCCGCCCGCCCGGCCGGCCGTGACCCGACAGACCCCTCAGAGGACGCATGATGGGGTTTCTCGAGTGCTTCTGGACTCCGTGCTTTGATGTTCCAGTCAGGTTTTCCCATCCAGCTACGCCCACTGACTGTTTGGGCCTGGCGTCCTCTCATGCTGTTAACCTCATCTTATATAACCAACTGTGAACTTGGCTCCCCTGGCCCAAGCTGCACAACTGTATTAGTGCTTGGCTGGCACTGACCGTTCAAAACAGCTCTTATCAAATGAAGGTGTGTTTGTTTTCGTTGTGCTGGCAAACAGGCTGACACACACACACGGACGGACGGACAGACACGGCTGTTGTGCCCCTCAGATTTAATATCTTCTCAGTGTGGGCGTTGTTGTTTCTGTGGCCACTGCCATAGAAAGGGGGTGGGGGCCTCTGGCGCATGGATGCCGCAAAACCAGGCGTCCTCTAGTGGTAGTTTTGAGTATGTGCATCTCAAACCACTACTGACTGGGTCCGGGAACATTTGTGGTTTAATCAAAGGAAAAGTGTTGCTTTATGACAACCACTGGCATTGTTATGTGACCCCAGGTCCTCGGATAATTTAGACTCTAAAGGCCTAAATGGGACACAATGGGACTCTCACACTTTTGATGTTGGGAACTAAAGCTCAGTTGACAAAATGGGAAGACAAGGGACACACTGACTGATGGAAGTATGGCCATGTTTAGTTTATTTGTAGAATGTTTCAGTGCAACGCTGTAAATGAACTGAAGTGAAGCTTTCAAAACTAAGAGGATGCTTTCAGGAGAAGCTGCGTCAGATATGGAACAGCTTCAGAGAATCATGTGTTCAATACCCTTGGATTAACAGTTGCATACTAAAAATGCTGCGCAACTATTTTGTGAAATTTGTGATTATAATCATTTTGAGTTGACATTTCCAACTCGAAATCGCAATCAAAAGTTTCACGTTCATTGCCATGTCTTCGTAGTTCAGGTGTGTTTCCGTTTTGTTGTGAGAGACCCCATTTCCCTGACGTTTCTCTGCCATCTCTCCGTCCTCTCCTCCCAGTTCTGCCTCCAGACAGGAAGGGGGTACTGCTTCATCCTCAACCCAGGGAAAGGCCAGCGGGACCACTCACAAAATCTGCCTGGTGTGCTCCGACGAGGCCTCGGGCTGCCACTACGGCGTGCTCACCTGCGGTAGTTGCAAGGTCTTCTTCAAGAGAGCAGTGGAAGGTACAAAGTGATGAGACGTCATTACATTTTCACTGGTGTATTAATGGCCTGCAGTAGACCCATTTGTCGTTACTCTGTGCCACGTCACTTTGCTCAAACTCTAGTTGTTATTATGATTTTAAGTTACAATGCAAAGCGAAGGATCATGGTACAGCTCATTTTCTTATTGCCCCTAGACTGTTTGCCACAGCAGTGAATGTAAATAACAGACTAAACTTCCTCCGGTGTCCCTCAGGGCAGCATAATTACCTGTGTGCAGGGAGGAATGACTGCATCATAGACAAGATCAGAAGAAAGAACTGCCCGGCCTGCCGCTTCCGCAAATGTCTTATGGCGGGGATGAACCTGGAAGGTACACATTAGCCACACGTGTAACACTAAACGATGTCTCGAGTCTTCTCACTCGCCACGTTTACTCATGTCTCTCTCCATTGCCTCTCTGTGTCTTTGACCCACCACCCCCAATATCCATCCCCGTTTCCTCTCGCTGTAGCGCGTAAAACCAAGAAGCTGAACCGCTTAAAGGGCATCCAGCCAAACAACCAGGTAGAGTCGACTCCTCCCCCGCCGGCCGAAGCGCACTCCCTGGTACCCAAGTCCATGCCTCAGCTCCTCCCCACGATGCTGTCCCTGCTGAAGGCCATCGAGCCGGACACCATCTTCGCCGGCTACGACAGCACCCTGCCCGACACCTCCACCCGCCTCATGACCACCCTCAACAGGCTGGGCGGCCGACAGGTCATCTCCGCCGTCAAGTGGGCCAAGGCTCTGCCAGGTAAGGGACCACCTCAGTAGGCGTGTCACCGTGTTTTCATTGTGTCAACGAACACACTGGGTCAACTCCCTCTGTGACTTTGACCACATGGCACCTTTGGAAAACTGAACGAAACCAGGCTTCGGTGTTCACATGGTCAAATAAACGGAATCTAGGTGTGTTCACCAGGTTGTGTTTACACTTTGTATGACCTCTCATAGTGTTTAAGATCACATTATTAGTCTACATGATGCAAATTGTTAACCACATTTTTTATTTGGCCTTCATTCATGGCCACTTGCACCACCACGCGCTCTTATCTGTTGTGACTGACTGTAATCGTCAGAGAGAGGTAGTTCTTGGTTGGAGCATTTTCATGTCCTTCCCCTTTTCAGGTTTCAGGAAGCTGCACCTGGATGACCAGATGACCCTGCTGCAGTGCTCCTGGCTCTTCCTCATGTCCTTTGGCCTGGGCTGGAGGTCTTACCAGCAGTGCAATGGCAACATGCTCTGCTTCGCGCCAGACCTCGTCATCAATGAGTATGCATCATCACAAGCTGAACATTATCGTGCAATTAGAAATGATTGTGATTAATAACTGACGACAGGCTTGTAGAGTACAAATGGCCCCACCTCGGCACTCCCACCCGTCTACAACTATAAACCAATGAAGCTCATTTACGGAAGAAGGATCAAAACAGCATCATCGAAAATAGTTTGTTGCGAAATAACTAACATTTACAATCAAGAGATATATTCTAGGAAACGTCTTCATCTCCCCGATTGCGATAGCATGTGCAGCCCTATAAATCAACTTTTTTAGTTTTTATGATTATGTGGGAAACATGTGGAAGAACCCTGAGTATGTGGTGAATAAGAGTGGCTCTCTGGCCTCCTGTCTTCCTGTTTCCCCCCAGGGAGCGGATGAAGCTGCCCTACATGGCCGACCAGTGCGAACAGATGCTGAAGATTTCCAGCGAGTTCGTCAGGCTGCAGGTTTCCCATGACGAGTACTTGTGCATGAAGGTCTTGCTGCTACTCAGCACAGGTTGGTCTCTTGCCCTCACGACAACCTAACTACCCCGCTCCCTCTTTCACCGCCGAATGTTCGATTGTGGTGCTGCGTTAATGCGATCATTGCAAAACTCGTTATTCCAATTGAATACTGACCAAGCAGAGATCCCAAAAGTTGATGTTAACATATGTACAGGGCCTCACAACTCCAGGCCATCATTGTAAATAAGTTCTTTTATTTTATTATTAAAATTAAATAAAGGTGAAATCAAAAATGTTGCACAAACACTAGACATTTTGTTTGCACAATTTACACTACTCATTACTGAGTGCACAAGTCTTAGCACACTACACCACATACTGCACAAAGGCTCAGAAATGATTCCCTGCTCCAGTGCACTGATGGACTTTAGCCGTTGGCTGCAACCTACCGCATGCCTTGCTGCCTGGATGCACATTGCCATGGGATGCTGAGTCTGTGTAGAGTATATAGGAGAATAGGTGTAGTTGTGTGCCTTGCAGTGTCCTTTCACACTGAATACGAACTCCTGTTGTCCCTTTACCATGTGTGCCAGTGTGTACTTATGACTGCCACCTGAATTGTCAATATGTTGCTGCATCAGTGTCACCAAGACAAATTCCCATACATTTATTGTACTTGGTGAATAAAATGAGTTACGGTTGGGAAATTGGACAACATGCATCTGGGATCGCTGATAGATTCAGTCCATCGCTGGTGGAAATTCCCTTGTTGGTATTTTCTTTATTCCATTTTTTTTCTTGATTTAAATGATCTTTCGTCATTTAAAACGTAGTCTAGTGCAAGACACTGAAATGGGGAAGCACACACAGGGACAAAAATTATGCTCGTTGATTTTCAAATGTATTTAGAGCGAAACACACATGACATTTCAGTCTTCCTCAGGGTGCGCTGGTGTTGTCCCTGCGGGTGCTTTCCCATTTAAGTGTCTTGTGCTACTGCATCCTACTGGGAGTGCACCGTGACCTGATGCGTGTTCACAAGTTGTTGTTTTCCTTCTTGACTGCAAGGACTTAGACTTATATACTACAGTAGCCTCACATCCAGATAGTAACCCTGAAGTTCTCCTCCCTGCTCCCTCTTGCAGTGCCAAAGGACGGCTTGAAGAGCCAGACAGTGTTCGATGAGATTAGGATGTCCTACATCAAGGAGCTGGGGAAGGCCATCGTGAAGCGGGAGGAGAACTCCAGCCAGAACTGGCAGCGTTTCTACCAGCTCACCAAGCTCCTAGACTCCATGCATGAGGTACGGAGATTGTTATCGACTACTTGCACTCGGCAGCTTTTGTAATTAACCCTCACATGCAATGCTCCTGTTTGAAGCATTTACATGGTTCAAAGAAACTGTAATCTCCGCCAGTAACCCAGGGTTACATGGATTTATCTGATATGTTTACAGAGAAGGATGTGACGCAGTGAGATCCAGCCCATATCAGGCAAAAATGTGGAAATGTTTTTTGTTAAGTGTGACGCGCTGACAAACGGTTTTGTTCAGCATTATCTTAGAGCAGAAGATGCCATAATATACACACACATCATTTGATAAGTGAGTGTTTTAATTGATATAAAGAATCACACCGCTTGAAATTGGGTTATGGTGTTTACAAGACCAAATAAATTGGACGTTGGAGCATGAATCTCTGTGTGTTAATCGGGTCATGCTTAGTCCAATTATGACCTTACTCTGATTAAAGGGAAACAGACTAAGACGTTTGCTATTGCCATGGTCGGCTACGTAGGTTAGCTACGCCTGTTATGTCTTTTGTTTTGCGATTGATTGTTGATTAGTTAGATCTAGGTCGGCTCGTTCTCTGTAAAGTCCTTTGAGGCGCGCTTGTGGCGAAGGGCGGTATAAATAGACTTGACTCGACAAGATGGGATTATGAATGCGTGTAAACCCCACTGATATGCTCTCCACTCTGTGTATCTCCAGATGGTTGGTGGACTGCTCAACTTCTGCTTCTACACCTTTGTGAATAAATCCCTGAGTGTGGAGTTCCCGGAGATGCTGGCAGAGATCATCAGCAACCAGTTACCAAAATTCAAAGCCGGGAGCGTCAAACCACTCCTCTTCCACCAGAGATGACTGAGCCCACTCAAAGACACTATGCCTTAAAAAATCCCCCCCATGTCACCTCCCCATCCCCCGAGAGTGGACAGGAAAAGGGCAAAGATGGAAGGACGGGGGGGATCCAAGGAGAGGAGTGAATTATGTTTTGGGGAGCGAGTATGCAACTTTATAGGGGTTTACGGGTCTGGAGGGAAAGGGCAGAGAGATCGTAGATATATTGTGTAGAGACAGAGAGAGAGCACAGAGATTTTGTTTTGTTCAGCGGCCTAAGATGTAGTGTCTAACAAGTAGGAAATGTTTCGTAAGATAAAAGATAATCACAGTGAAATAGGCTAACCATCCATGTTGTCTCAGGTTTCTTACCGTCAAAATACAGAACGACATCTAAAATAGATAAAACAAATATCTATGTACAGGTTATGATAATATTTTCTATATTTTCAAATTATGTCAGTTTATACAATTTTCCAGGTCATTGTTACCTGGGACGGTAACAAAGATTAATAACATGCTATTAAATAGGTTTTTTAGACTGTGTGCTCCTCTTTTAGTTTTTATAGGAAGTTGTAACAAAATGTTTATCGGTCACATGGGTTAAAAAAAAAAATCCTTGTTTTCCAAACAGTCATTTCAAAAGCATAACTTTATCGCTTTAACACTTTGGACATAACATGGAATTCTGTTGGGTTGTTTTTAGGAAGTGCACCTTTCAAAGGATGATTTCTCCCACGAGCGAAAGGTTCACACATGTCTGTTATAAAGGGAAAAAAGATGTGCCTTTTCTAGCTTCAAATCTCTTAACCATTTAACCATTCACCTGTTCAACCCATCATGGTCCTACGTCATATATATGTTGGTTGTATTTTTATATTACACGCAGTTGTCAGGTTTCCTTTTTTCCCCTCAATGGCTGTGTTTGTCTTTTGAAGTGGCAGCTCCGTCATCCTCAGTGTGTAGAAGTGATCCTTATGATGAGGAAAGAATATTCACAATCTGTTTAGTGCTATTTTAGCACTTTCAATCCCGTTAAAGGCTTTAAAAGACTGAAGAAAGGACTTATTCATAGGCTGTACCAGTCTAATAGATTAATATACATGGAATTTACAATTACTAAATAACTGCTCCTTTTTTGTTCAACCCCCCACCCCTGGAATGTGGTAGAAATAGGCATCTACCAATCGGAATAGAGGGCATATTATACTGTTTTTGTTTGGGAATATTATTCCAGTTTTACAACCCAGAGAACTGGTTTCCGTGTTTCCAACTTGGCTCAAACTGATGGGAAAATGGCTATCCTTTTATTTTCAGTTATTCTTAGGGAGCTACAGTCTGTTTAGTAAATTAGAAAGCTAACACGCAGTCACGATTCTGCCACGATGATCTTTCTTGGACTCTTGTGTATGAATGGATCATTTGTTATTGAAAGCCTATGCATCGCCCCTTGCTACATTGTCAAAATGTACAGTTGGTATGAATGATGGGGCTTTGGGACAGGCGCCGGCAGATGAATTGTCTGGTTAAACCTCACACAGCTGCTGATCACCTGGAAACCCCCCTGCTCCTTTAAGCAACCTTTAGGCACTTTGTCTTAATGTCCGCTCTTGTAGTGTGTTCATGCCTAGTATATTTGCATATGTGTGTGGTAGGTATTCAACCCCCAATGTTTTGAAGCACTTGGCATCGGGCCGACCGCGTAAAGTCATCTCACAGTGAAACTAGCATTGCTGACGAGGGAGGCAGGCAGAATGCATCCTCCATTCTCTGGGAACTCTTTCTGTGCCAAACTCTTGTTTTCTGTCTGTTTCTCAATACTTTTGGAAATATGTTGGTGTTTATATCAAAAGAGGAAACCATGTGTCCCAGCATTAAAGCTTATGAATTTGTCTGATGCAAGAGAAGGAAACAAACTCCTGATTTATATGACCTTCAGTCCAGCGGATTGGGGTTATTATGAAATAAAATGATTAACGAATAACCGAGCTTTATTTTTAATACAAGGTATTCACAAATGTATTGCGCAATTACATATAATAACTCAGTGTTTTTAAAGTAAGTTTTCATTTTCAACAATTTAGCACTAGTTGTCTACTTAGTTTGTCATCAGTGTCTTTCATACCCCTGTCATTTTGTTTTTGTGTTTCAAGTACAAAATAATCCAGGTATCAAAATGAATGTGAATCTTCAATGGGGAATTTTTCCTTAAAAAACCCCCAAAACGATTCACAGAAATGCATAGGAAAGGTGACACACTGTCTATTTTCTAAATAATTACATAAATATATCAACTGAGCAATTTTGAAAGGTGCATTTTGTCGCTGTACAGTACTTACTAGTGCATTAAACATGGAATACATGTAATCGTTCTCTCATTGGTCTACTCATGTAGTGATGGAAAACACCCATTAACACTATGCCGACAACAAATATGAAGCTACTCATCAGCCATGTTGAACAACTCCCATGCTCAGGTTGTCATTGGTTGAGATTTGATGACTGATGCGTATGTGGTTATCCATGTTATCCATGGCACTAGGTATGGACTGTAAAAACCAAAAACATTTTGAGTTTCGATTCCCAAAATGGTGTGCTTGTGTGTTTGATGGTATTTAAGAAAAAGTTCACTTGACAGATCAGGTAAGTTTCAGGTATGTGCTGCCATGCTCACG
The DNA here is from genome assembly GCA_900312575.1 of Acanthochaenus luetkenii. Classification (NCBI taxonomy): domain Eukaryota; kingdom Metazoa; phylum Chordata; class Actinopteri; order Beryciformes; family Stephanoberycidae; genus Acanthochaenus; species Acanthochaenus luetkenii. The sequence goes on along the minus strand of OMOT01059876.1, from coordinate 8,829 downwards.
CCTCCAGTGTCCGAAAAGGATGCTCGTATTTTTCTTTCTGGCGATCACATAAAATAGTTCTGAAAACCATCCTTATAAACTGCGTTGCTCATGGGTTACTTCACATTCAGCGTGTCTCCAAATCTTTGCTGCTGCTGCTGTTCATTTTAAACACAGGTATATGAAACCGCACACCGCTCAAACATGTATCCTTGCTTACTTTCTTCTTGTACAACTACGAGGAGGACATCTGAATATGCAATAGAAATGACATATACATATTTCAGTATCGCGTTAAAAGATGTAATTGCTTCCTATGTGGTATGTTTTTCCAGATATGAGCTATTCGCATGAGGAGATTCACATCTCTGCAGGCCAGATTTTCAGTTAACAATTCACCCAGAGTGCACACCACAAAAAAAGCTTATTTGATTGACTACAACGTGAACAAAGCAAGTACATACAAATTCAGCATATGTCGATGTAGACAAAGTAGCTCTTGGAACACAACTGTACAGTTTTGTTTTATAACACATTTTGTATTCTAGCGTGATGGCTTTGGTCAAATTGTGTAATACTGTGAATAGGATAGGAGTCAGTATTTTCACACAAACTGTTTGTGAAAGTGATCAACCAGCTTGAATCAAACAATTTGCACTACCCAAATATTGTTTGAAAATCTATTTTGTATAAAACATATGCAGACATTATGATAATTATCACGGGCGGATCATGTTTCACTGGTATATGCTTTCTTTGAAGCTTTATTCCGCTTAAAATTTAGGTTATGTACATATAATCCATTGTAAAGAAGATGTGGTGTATTTGTCTCAAAATAATAGTTTTTCTATACCCTATGTATTATTTCTCCTATGTCGTGTGAATCTTGTTGATCTTTTCCTCCATTGATTAAATGTCAAACTGTATGTGTGGTACTTTTCAAAACAAGGACTTGTATGCTGATGTACGCCATAATATTAACTCGATTCTGAACAATGGAAATGGTGAATGAATTGTAAGCCTTTTCATGATCACGGCAAGCACTTGTTCGTCAAATAAATGCGCTTTTCCATCCTGGTGCTTAGTTTACTGACTGTTGCTGAGAGACCCTGTCATAGTCTACTGACTGACTGATCTAATTCAAATTCTCAAGCTATGTGTTTGGGGAGTTAATTGTCAGCATAAAGGTATTTATATTGCAATCACCACACATCTTGCCCTTTTCTATTTAGGTATCTCAAAGGTGCCATATTCAGTTGTCATGTTTTGTGTGTGTGTGTGTGTGGGTGTGGGGGGGGCATCAGTTCAAATGCTGCAAATTTGTTTGATTGGAAGGATTTTAGCAATTATTTAGTGAGGAAACACAATCGAGACAAACTACCTGTAAAGAAGACAATTTCAAATGTAACCACTAAAACAAAACCTAATTGTAACAATGTCTATGAAGTTTTGTTAACGTTGACTGACACAAAACATACTTTGCCCGCTGAGAAGGTTAAAGGTTATCATCGCACCATAACTCGGAAACTCATCATGTCAAATGTGTTTTTTCCGTGGAAAAAGTGGGTAGGCTTTCATGCAGCCTAAAAAGTGCTGTCACCCGTTTGTGTCAGTTTCGTGTTGATCTCCCAGCCCACAGCAACTGCTGAATGTTGCTTCCTGGAGAAGGTGGAAGAAAACCACTACAACACATATCAACCTCAGAAATATAAGGAGGAACCGGTATGTAGCACTGAAAAAGAATGGAAAACCAGCCACCATTCACCCAGCTAATCATTCTAAATCATAAATTGGCGCCTCCACCCGCACCAGAGTCTAAGAAGAAAGTGAGGTTTGAGGAGCGAGCAGTTTACTGATGTTACTTCACACGACTTCTGGGAATTTAAGTTTCACATTTCAGTTACATCTTGCTGCCACTTGGTGTCGCCAGTGTGCAGAATTGCCTAGTGCAGCTTAAAACTTAAAACTTTGGGTGATGCCCCTTTCACAATGCTGACCCACAACAGATGTTTTATTCTAAGTGGTATCAGAGAGTATCCACTGAAAAGAAAGGTCCGGTGATGCAAAATGTCTGACTTGGCGTGGTAGTAGTCAATGGGTGGCACAGCTAGCCAGTAATCCAGACAAATCACAAATGATCCATTAAGTGACATTTATTTCACGTGAAACTTTTCTTTTACAGTTTTAAAACATTTCAGAACAACAAAATCCCAAGGCTGCAGCTCTACATCACATAGAAATAAGCATATGTGTTTGTATCAAAGCCATGGTAGCAGTATTCAATGGTGAAATTAACCAAGAAGGTGAGCACTGAATTAAGAGTTTGCTAGAACAAACTGACTCGTACATACACAGTATTCCAATTCATATTAATTTCTTACAGGTATAATTTTGATTACCTCATGAATAATAGTATCATCACTACAAGCCCTTTCCCCCAGAATATAAAACAGGAACAATATACTGCAGCGTTGCACCATTCATTTGTTTCACATGTCTGGAATTCAAATCATGAAGGGAAAGTCCCCTGGAATTTCATTGGTATGTTTCTAAAAGTGCACCTGCATATGACATTCTTTAATATCATAGTTTTGATACCTACTAGATATATTACTAACTTACACCCTATTAATAATTTGCTAAAAAATAAAGAAGAACAAAAATAAACACCTTTTTGAATTAATCACTTTCAGTCATTAAATCCTAAGGCAAAAATCCACCTGGAAATGGAATGTTATTTCCATGCTCTTAGATAATTCAATCAGTATTTCTGAGCAAGGAGAAGACTCAAGCTGGAGACACATTAAAATATTTGTCCAATCATAAGCTGCTATGAAAAGATTGAGCAGCGCACATTTAACAAAGCTGAAATCCAGAGAGCCAAGACTCTCCTGTCTAACGACAAAGAGCTATTCCATTGGCAATGAATGGAAGGTTGACTTTGTTGACTCATTGAAGGCGGGTCAGGCAAAGGTCGGGCTTTTACCTCCAAATGAGCTTTATCAAAAGATACTAACCAGAAAATGTGCCTATATGCCCATAAAAATCACCCTGGGTGCAGTCACTGTCCACAAAGTTGGCATCCCCTTCACAGTCAATGGAGCTGCTCCAGGATTTGTCACCTGACATTTTGGCTGTCTGGTTTCTAGCTGTGGCTGTGACTTGTTCCTGTTCAGAAGTGTAGACTGGACTGTCTAAGATCGTAGGTATAACATGAGCTGTCTTCCAACGTGGAATTTCCCGCAATTTAATGTACAACAAAACACTAACCGGCAAAAACTTCTGACTCATGGATGCAACTTCGGTTTTCATGTCGGTACTGTAGACACTATTTGATTTAGATACGACATTTTAAATGCAAGCATGAATGCTATATTATGAGAATGCCCTTTTTGAACAGTTTGTTAAGACTGAAAAGCAGCAGAGAGCACTGCCCTCTACTAGCCAGAATAAGGGCAACACTACATAAAGCCAACAGGTGAGTGATTTATTGTGTGGTACTGTACACATTGACAGCTACAGCCTAATGACACCTAGTTTTTGCCGGACCGCCGAGCAGGCCAGCAAAGAATACTCTGACTGACTCCCCATTGTTACATTACATTACAGCATTTAGCAGACGCTTTTATCTAAAGCGACTTACGGTGCATATCATCATACCGTTGGCAGAGGCAGCCATGCAAGGCACCAACCTTAGGTCACAGCAAGATTTTGTTTCCCGGGGCGGAGCTGGACTTCAACCTTCAACCTTGTGGTTGCAGGGCGAGAACCCTACCTCCTGAGCTACTGCCGCCGCCCGCAAGTCCCTTTGTGTAGGCCATCGATATAACTAGCTCCTTGTACCTACATGAAGAGGGTCCAGTACCATTTATGGACAGAGTCATGGGTCGAATGTTTCAGTTCGTGACAGACAAAGTTCCCCACAGGCTGCATTTGCGGTCCGGCTAAGCTAGGCTTGCCTAGTCTTCTTTAGATGTATGTGGTAATCAGAAAACACCCAATAATTGTCACAATAAATCATGAAGCAATATTACTGTAGGTTACAAAGTGTGTTGCATGCTTATGGCAAGTCTACAAAGTGTTGTCACGCCATAATAATACCCGTTAGCTTTCAGCAGTGTCACCAAAATGAGACTCTTCCCCATTTATGGACTTCAAGGGCAGATGCATGCTAGTACGCTACCATCAAACGATATAAGGCATTACTCATACATTACAGACGCAAATGTGAATACCACTAATGAGTACATAGAAGGACTATTATTACTGTTACCATTTTCCATTAATAAAGTTTCAAACAAAATAAAACAAGTGATATAATTCCTGAATATTTTAGTGAGAGTTGTCTTCATCCATACCTCATCTGGCTAAGTGTCTTCACTTTAGTTTGAAACTCTTCACACAGGGTTGTTGCTTGTGTTGGTATGTTCAGTTTTCTATATCCAACATCCTAAATCCAGGTTATGGAAAGATCTGCAAGTCAAATTTAGGTGCAGATGAAATGGGTTTTGTCAGCGGTATCAATATTTATGTGTACGTTTGAGGACGAGTGGTGTGATTTCTTGGGTTTGTCAATGGGGACATTTACATGCACACTAGTAATCCAATCTCTAACCCTATTAAAGCAATACTCCCAACTACAGCAACTGTCATGTCCTCCTATTAGTCTAATTGCCTTAATAAGAGTAAGGATATAATAGGTGTAAGCCCAGCTAACAGATTTCTGCTTAATTGTTCAGTGTATTTGGCCATGAAAGCACTGTAGTCTAATTTAATTCAGGTTTTCAATTCTGGGTATGTGTCATGTGTATGTTTGTTTATACAAACTACAACATGGCAGATGGTGGTGGGAAAAGGCAACAGTTTTGTAGTGACTGCAACCCCATTTTCATGCTGAATCAAAGGAATGTAGTGAACCTCCTCATGTATTTAATAATACCTCTTGCATAAAGGTGTTCTGCAAGCACAAACTTTATTTTTTGTCTCTCCTGCCAAGGGCTGGTAAACCAATAGAATTTGCCCATCAAACATTATTTTTACCGGCCAAAATAATAATCATTATTCACAGAAATGGCACCCTACCCATTTTCAATGCCATTTTGTGAATAGAATTGTGAAACATTCAATAAAGAGACAACAGCAGATTTGCTCACTCACTTCCACAATTGATGAAGTGACTCGCCTCATGGAAATTACATGAAGCTAGTTAACCACCCAGGCTGCAGAGTTTCGAGAAGTTTCGACACTATCGCTTTGTGCACAGCCGGCATAATGGGCAGCCAATCAGGAACCAGTTTGATACAGAGCCATAGTTTTGCTTTGCTTTCACTGGCTCACGATCAGAGAGCGAGTACGGAGGTCAATGGGGACAAAGTTTGAGAACAGACAAAGACCAAAGACTGTATATAACTGAGGCATTCAGATGTTATCGTCTAAACAAGTTACTGGCCACTGTGGTTACTGATTTATCAACCAAAGACACATTTTACTGCCATTTGGCACTTTGGTGGGTGATAATGTCTGACCTGCAAGCAACCGGGGTTTATTGGGGGAAACGGCGTTACCTCCACTGGATCAAACCAGTGAGGCCCTCACACTGGTTTGATCTACTGCCAGTTTTATGTTGGCAGGGTTCACACACACAATAGCTGAATTTGCAGAGCTAGCGAGCAAACCGATGGAGCAAACATTACAACAACATATGACAACGTAGGCCATGTGTTACAGCGCTACTTTTGGTGTCAGGAATTTCTCTGGAGAAAATTCACAGAAACCAGAGTACTTTGTGCATGTAAACGTATCCAAACGACAGACCTGCGTTCCATGACGTGACTTGCAGATGACAGTCAGCAATTTTGAACAGAATAATAAACCTTACCTCTAATAGATGAAGAGTACCCTTGTACGGGGAAGGGTGGCATAAGAGGGATCAGCCAGTTTACGCACTCTGGAGTAGTTAACGAACCCCCTGACAAATAGCATGAAGCCTGGAGTCCAAAGAAAAGGCCCATGATGCATGCAATTAAAATAAAAAAACAGAAGACACTAAAGAAGAGAAACTCAAGCATAGCAAATACATGTTCTTGTTGGCATATTAACATTAGTATATAAATACTATTTGTATGTAAAATATTAGCAGTAGTAATAATGTAACTTTAACTCACCCAGAGCCAGGAACACCCACCACAACCAGTACTGCCCATCAAAGTAGCCAGGGAAGTAGGTAGAAAACTGGAACAATTATAAGATAGTGCCAATTAGGAGCAATACGTTGATTCCTAGTTTGCCTTCCATCTAAAATCCTGGTTATGTATATAACCCACCACAAGAAATTGTCAGAGAAAGTTATCTAGATGCTTTTCAGATTTTTATTTCTTACTAAGGACTAATACAGATATGAGCGGCTAATCCTGCACCTACAAATCTTTGCATAGCCCTTCAGTACTTGAACTGGTAAATCGTGAAACAGCGTTTCAGCGTAAATGGCTCTTACCCTGACAATGAGAACCCATTTGATGAGGGACAGTCCGAATCCAGAGATGGCCCCATATCGGCCAGCTGCTGATGTGGTCAAACAGAATGACAGGAAGAAGCCGATCCAATTGAAGAGGAACGCCACTGGAGATGGCGAGGTAATAATTAATGAACAGTCAAGTGAACAGTCAAATGAGAAACGCATGGTGTTCAAGCTGGTACAAGGCTGCTTTTCTTATTTTATCACAACAGCGATACTCTCTTTTTCAAGAACACCCTGCTTCACATTCACACCTGGGAGTAGCCCAGTTGGGGATTAAGTGCCTTGTTCAAGGGCATCTAGACAATAGTTGTTATGGGAAGGGAGAGCGCTTCTCTTTCACATTCCCCACCCAGATTTACAAGCCCACTTCTTTAAGTTCCAGGCTACCGGCCTTACAAACCAGTCAAACAACCTGTCAAAACCGCTGTATAGGAGTCACGTTAAGGAATGACACAGTGGGCACTTACTGAAGAAAGTGAGCATGAAGATGCCATCATTTCCTATTCGCAGCTGGTCAGCATCATCAAAGTCATCCCTGGCCACAAAGTCATCCTCCTGCACCAACAGTAAGAAACAAGAGTAGGGAAATAGGTGGATAATGTGGCATCAAAAATGTTGTCTGCTACAATATGCTGCATTATTCGTTTTGTGAAAACTCTATCGATTAGTACATGAGTTAACAATTAAGAATTAAAAATACTTCCAAATGGGATCTGTGAGAATGAAGCAGGGGTACCGTTACTCTTCCAGTGATCAGGGGGATAGCAGCCTCTGCCTTGGTTCTCTCAGCTTCATCATAGGAGGGAAGTGTGGTGGCAACGTTGTAGGATGGGGGGTTAGGAAAGCTTCCTCCATCTTCCTTACAGTCAAAGAAAGCTGTGGTGGTAACACAAACAAACGGCTATTCGTCTTTGAAGAGAGGGGTCATACTTCAAAATCCACTCATCCAAATGCACAAAATACATCAACTCAACAGCGTAGCCAACATAGTATGACTTCTCCAACATCGTCTGCAGACTGAAGTGTTGTTTCCTGATGTAGTCCGGGCTAACATTAAATGCACGAGTAACAAAGGATAAACCAATCCGTAGAGCTTGGGCCAGCACGGTGGCTCAGTGGTTAGCACTGGCGTATCACAGCAAGAAGGTCGTGGGTTCAAATCTCCGCCCCAGTCCTGTCTGTGTGGAGTTTGCATGTTCTCCCCGTATGCATGTGCTCCGGTTTCCTCCCACAGTCCAAAGACATGCATTTGTGTGTAGTATGGTGTATGATATAGCTAGTACATGATGTGTATGTATAGTATATGATGTGGTATGATATGATGGTATGTAAGTCACTTTGGATAAAAGTGTCAGCTAAATCATGTAATGTAATGCCAGCCTCAAGTTAATTTCACCTCAATATATCATTTGTAGTTTTTGGCACACATCTCTGTATAGGTTTATGAATCAACTACCTGTGGATAGATAGATCGACCGATAGATAGATTGATAGATATAAATAGACAAGAATATATATATATATATATATAACATAAGAATTCTTAAAATACAGGAAACTAGGCCCATTCTGTTTAAAGGGTCTAACTTTAACTTTTGCCTGTCAATACGGAATAAATATTGAGCTTGGAAAAACACTGAATGCCAGTACCAACAGCAGAACCCAAAGGCAGCTAATGTTGAATGCTAACTGTAATGTAATGTAATGTTGAATGCTAACTGTAATGTTGAATGCTAACTGTAATGTAATGTTGAATGCTAACTGTAACGTAATGTTGAATGCTAACTGTAATGTAATGTTGAATGCTAACTGTAATGTAATGTCATGTTGAATGCTAACTGTAATGTAATGTTGAATGCTAACTGTAATGTAATGTTGAATGCTAACTGTAATGTAATGTAATGTTGAATGCTAACTGTAATGTAATGTTGAATGCTAACTGTAATGTAATGTAATGTTGAATGCTAACTGTAATGTAATGTAATGTTGAATGCTAACTGTAATGTAATGTAATGTTGAATGCTAACTGTAATGTAATGTAATGTTGAATGCTAACTGTAATGTAATGTCATGTTGAATGCTAACTGTAATGTAAAGTCATGTTGAATGCTAACTGTAATGTAATGTAATGTTGAATGCTAACTGTAATGTAATGTAATGTTGAATGCTAACTGTAATGTAACGTAATGTTGAATGCTAACTGTAATGTAAAGTCATGTTGAATGCTAACTGTAATGTAAAGTCATGTTGAATGCTAACTGTAATGTCATGTTGAATGCTAACTGTAATGTAATGTAATGTTGAATGCTAACTGTAATGTAATGTAATGTTGA
>OMOT01059868.1:1380-11971 GCA_900312575.1 Acanthochaenus luetkenii | reverse complement strand
TAGAAGGAGATAGGTCAGTTCAGGTAGGGTCTAGGTGTAGTCGGAAAAGATGGGTTTTTAGTCTCCTGCGGAAGATGGGTAGCGATTCAGCTGTCCTGACTGAAGGGGGGAGCTCATTCCACCATTGCGGTGCCAGGGATGCGAAGAGTCGAGCCCGTGACGAGCGACTTCCAAGCCCACGCAGCGATGGAGGGGCTAGGCGACCCGCAAGTGTGGAGGAGCGCAGCGGACGAGCTGAAGTTTGGAACCTGACCAGGGATTGCAGATAAGGGGGGGCAGTTCCATGTATTGCCCTGTAGGACAGTACCAGTATCTTAAATTTGATATGCGCCGAGATGGGAAGCCAGTGAAGAGACCGGAACAGGGGCGTGACATGGGGAAAATATAATGGATTACATTCAGAAGAAGGCCTTCAAAGGCCTAAACATCAATTTTATGATTTTAATTGTGTAGAACAAGTAGGCTAAATACATTTATATAGTGAGCAGAGTGGCACATCTGCAATAGATCTGATGGAGCAGACCAGTCAGCCAATCGCAGGACCCGTCAAACTGTCAATCATCAAAAAGCAATTCAGTTTCAAATGGCAAGATGTCCAAACGACAATACTGCTCAGGTGCCGATAGGAGAGAGAAATAATGTTAAAAAAAGAGGATGTGCAAGCACAAATGAATGTTATTGTGCCAAGGAACAATACAATGTGTGTAAAATGTTATCTTATATTATGACTGTCAACAACAAAAGGTTAATAGCTTTGATGCCACTATGTGCAACCCCATAAACAGCTCTGTCTGTCACAATTATGTGAATAAAATAAAAAAAGACATTATTTGCCTCCGTCTCATACATGCTTGTAAGTATGTCATCTTATATTTTGATCTGCGTTGATTTTTAAAATAAGGTAGTTGTTTTGCAGCTAAACTGACTGCTAATGTTAGTTCGGTAGCTAGCTTCAACAGGGCTTGAAACTAATGCTGTCCCGGTGGCGACATAAATCCTCTTGGAACAGCAGTGACACCAGTAGCAGCAGACCAGATAGTCATCCCATCTCCTATACCAAAAAAGGATGACATTAGCCAACTATCTACACTGGTAGTTACCAGCATGACTATGGATATGTTAGGTGTTTGGTCAAGCTAGTGTTTCATGACCGTCAGTTTAGCCAAATAGGCTACATATTGGATGGCTTACATCTTCTCGAAAAAGTTGCTTTGCATGGCTCATTATTCTACTGTAATCGAACAGGCAGTAAGTGTTGTAGTAGGGCATGGAGAAAAAAAACACACAATAGCTCTAAAAAAGGACCGGTGCACCACAAAAAAGAAATTTCCTCCAGGTGGGAAGGGGTGGGTAATATGACAACATTAGATCGTGAACGATTAAAATGTCTCCACGATCTGCCTTTCCAGAGAGATCGGGAGTATCGGGCTAAAGTGAAAGTGAAACTGCACTTTATCAGTTGCACTGACAACGCTCATACACGGCATCCAACGCTGTTTTCTCAGCCAAACATAAAATCACACTATTGGCTAGTCCCTGTTGCCCCTCCCCTAACAGACACACCAATAAATAAATAATAGCAAACAGTACTTGGCGCCTTGGTTTACATTCCTCCCCTTTTTATGTGACAACATAGCAGCATAGCCGATTTGGTAAAAAAAGAAAAAAAGACACAGCGCAAAACATTATTTGCAAAGTTTGCAAAGAACATGTTTGCAATTAAGATGGCAATATGACAAACCTTTTTAATCACCTCAAGAGAAAGCGCCAGAGACACGCGGAAAGACAAACAAGCAGGGATCTCACGTGAGTGCCTCGTGCACAGCCACACAGCTAGAAGCTCGCGGTAGTGGTACTAAGCTAATGGTCTCTGTTATTATTTTTCTTTTCGGTTTTGTTTCCTTGAAGGGTAATATTTACTTAAATAGGGGTATTCGTTTGATTGCACTGTTCATTAAAATAGTCTTAAATGATGATAATGTTGTCATATCGCCCACCGATGCCCCCGAACCCCCCAAACCAAGTCTATCCACCCCAATGGCCAACTGCTTCCTATGCCCCTTTGGCTACCTCACACATTTCCAGTCTAGTCCTGAGAGAGATCAATAACCTACTCAACAAAGTGACCCAATGGTCTCCCTTGTTGCTTTTTATTTTGTCGGTACCTGAAGAGTTGCAGGAAAGAGGTAACACTCTTCCTGTTACAAGTTAAACGTATTGACTGGAGATCTATCAGCTAATTTGGGCATTTGCTTTAGCCTGCCTGCAGCACAGTAATTGTATTCATTTTGATAGGTAAAATCAATCAAGGCTGTAAAAATACCTGCACTATGTTGCACATGGATATTACACATCTCTGGCATATATCATGGGACTCAATTTTCCTGCACAGGACTCAATTTAGTGATACATTTGTAAATTTGTATAGTGCATTATTGATATGTGTCCACTGTTATTACCTGTTATTACCTGTGTTTTTTATTGCCTTCCCTATTTCTGGCATTGTTCTGCCAATTGCTGCTGTGACACCTGGGTTTCCTCTAGGGGATCAATAAAGTACAATCTAATAAAATCTAATAAAATAACCATTTCAAACAGTAATTTGAATCAGGTTCTTGTTATAAGCAGCCATGGACCAAAGTGGAGAGAAAATCACAATATATTGTGCATGAAAGAAGAATGACAAGTCAAAACACAAAATGTTATGTTGCATCACAGGTGCAAACTGTTCCCCTTAATATTAATATTCTTAATGGGAGCTAGTGTTACGGTTAACAGTTCATGTCACACAGTTTATTGGAGAAATGCAGACTCAGCGTGGCGCCAGGCTAATTAGGACAGAGTCTGCATGACCGTCACAGGCTGTTTTTCACTGTTCACACTCAGCCTGTCAGGGGTTGATCAATACGGTTCAATACACCCTAGACTGGTATGACCTGGACTGTAGTTAAGATAAAGGACACCTTAGAGCAGTTCCTCTCAATATTCTGGGCCAAGGAAACATTTATCTTGTATTGGGGACAAATGTATAATTTGTCAAATTGTTATATATTATAATAATTATATAATTATAATGCAGATATTGTTATTTTGCATGTATTGTCCTTTTGATTCATGTTATATTTAGTAGTAGATATATTATACATATATTTGCATTATATTTATAAATAATAGGCTATACATTACTATACATTTCAGTACAGGGTTTCCGGCATAAATGTTCTCAGTCCAGGTGATACGATTGAGTTGAATACCAATTCAAGCCTGATGTATATTGTTGTGTTATTTAATAAATGGGTCAAATACATGTTGATTATGCACATGTTCCATTTTCTATTGCACTATTGAATGGAAGATTGAAACAAGAAAATATGTTGTCCAGTAATAATAAATATAATAATAAATTGTCGCTGGAATGGAGTAAGATGTTAACTCTTGTGTGTCCTCAGCCAGTTTATCCACAGACCCACAGTGCTACCTAGCCTGTGTAGATCCAGATATCTCGTAGGTCTGGAGTCGGTAACACTTACATTGTGAAAGAATAAGGGGTTTACCATTCAAACTGGCTGCGTCCTTCTAGATTCATAAACACCCCCCACCCCTCCCCAACACCAAGACAACCACAATGATTACTGCGTGCAACCTACACCCCCGGCTCTCTAAAAGCTGGGGGTGTGGGAAAAGCCTGCCTGTGGGGGCTGGGGACTTCCCACCCTACGCCTATCCCTTCCTAAAGCCCTGTGTGACTTACTGCAACATAATTTTAACCAGTTTAATGGTCCTCCAGGGATGCCAAATGACCTCTAACAATAGAGAGGGTAGGGCTAGAGCATGAGAGAGGACATAATTCTTACATAATTAACTAAGTAATAGGCCCAAAGCAACAGTTCTGTGACAGATTGATGTTTAAGGAATGGCAGCACTGATATAGTGAGACTATAGTGAGGATGTTACCGACTCCCTGACTCAATGCGAGGACATTTCTCAGAGGGAGATTTGTGTCTACAATTTCCCCTAAGGTGGATACACTTTTTAGCAAGCTACTCTTTACCTAGTGCTGGAGTAATGTTCTATAGCTGTGGGAAGACAGATTATTTTAACTAACTTAATTATTTCAGGTTGTCCGACAGTAGTGAATCAGGACCAGTTCATTTCATTCACCTTTGAAAAAATTACAGTTTCATAGCCAACAGCAACTAAAGCACTGCAATAACTGAACGAACGAATCACTCACATTGCCATGTACCAAAAGGTGGCACTGCCTCCTCACCCGAATGGTCCGTTCAGTCCGATAGAGCAACTGAGCTAATACTCCATACTGCTGAACAAACTGAGCGACTCACACAGTATTGCTCTTGTGCTTTTGGGTCTTTTTTTTGGAGAGTAGCCAGCCGGCATTGCAGTTATTGCCAAAGTACGCAGATAACAACTGTTTTTGTCACAAATGAGCTTGTGTTTGCAAGCGCAATGGTGCACAGTCCAACCAGACATTGACCCATTTGAAATCTTGAAATGTTGGCAAACCAATTGGACTTGTTCACTTTAAAGTATTATTCAAATTGTTCAACTACTCCGACCGAAAATATTAACTGAATTAATAATACATATACAGTGTATCACTTTTTGATCTTCACTTTGTATGTTACTCTCTCTGACTTTTGACGTAAATCAACTGAATGTGATGCACTGAATATATTGTATATCATGGTTGGTACTGAATGTGGTTCTGATCAGTGAAGTAGTCTCGTTTTCAGTGGGTATACTGTGATGATTGTCCAAACCCCACACACCTCGCACGGTGTGGCGTGGCACACACACCTCCCAAAGCGACACCCCATAACCAGGGGTTAAATTGGGACTTGGACTATTAAGGATAAGATGGGATAAGATTATCTGTTTAAGATATGTTTTGAGAGACATCAGACATCAATAACAATCATGAATCGGTTGCTATATCTCATTTATGGAAACAAATATTTAAAAAACTGTTTTGGAAGAATGAAATCCTATCAAAGTCGATTTTGGGCGTGCGAGAGACGACGAGTCTTTTTTAATGTTCGGCAACGTTTTCTAAGCTATCTCATCTCCCAGCCCAGTGTTTATGAAAACTAAAACAAGTTCTGTCTCAAAACTATGTTGTTACGTATCTTTGTGTATTTTTTACTTTCTTAGTGGGTATACGGCTTAGTCCTGCGTATCACGCAGAATACACCACTGCTGCTGATGCTCTGCATACTAACATACTGTGACGGCTTGTTGTTAAATTAATGCTGAAATAGTTATAATTAGTATATAATAGTGCCTATAGACTCAAACAAATAAGATGGGAACATTTCTGAGGTTTATATGTCTTCACTTGAGGATTTTACCCATGGTGGGTAAATACTGTAAGACATCTCGCAAATTCCTTGAACTAATTCAGTACATACTTCTTATCCTATTTAAATTTACCTGAATTGGGATGCTGACAGATTTAACGTGTGGGCTTGTTTGGGCTGAATCTCAATAAACTCTTAAATGTAGCTTTACTGTTAGTTTAAGATTAATCTTAACCAGGATCCAAAATGAGCTATTTTTTGTAAAAACAAAACATGGATGACACAGACAGGCAGACAGTCGCTCTTTGAAAGCAATTAACACTGCTACAGGGGATTTCCATAAAATCATTATTTTCCTTCCTGTCCATGTTTGTTTGAATGAAACCAAGGAGGAAGAAACTAGAAGTTCTAATTGTGGGCAACTGTAGACAGAGTAGTTGGATTTCAACTTCATATAACTTAAAACTGTGCATTTTCAAACTAACTACTGAACAGTGAAACTGCATATACTGTAATGGCCCCTATTTAGCAAGACTGCCAGTGAAGAAACACTAATCTAAGAATCTAATCTAATCCATTATTGGCTAAATTGAGCTCCAATATACACCCTATACAAAAACAAGGCAATAGTAAACATGTTTCCCCCCACAAATGATACAGGCACAAGATGCATCATCCCTCCAGGTTTAATCAAAATCGGTCCGGTGGTATAGCAGTTGTGGCCTTTTAAAGTTGAAATGTTTACCTTTAATTATAGCGGCCCCATTATTTAAATGAAAGAACACAGTGCAAAAATGCATCATCCCTCCAAGTTTTGTCAAATCAGACCAGAGGTATCTGAGATATCACCTCTAACTATAGCACCCCCATTAGGCCTGTGACGTGATAATGCTAACATTAGTTGCCTAATTTATTTACCTTTCATGTCCGTCCACTGGAGGTATGGATCTTTTGCAGTCTTTCAGCATCTGCAGCCTGTGAGACGCTTTTTAGAGATGCAGGTCTCCTGTTCACTGACAAAAGATCACGACGTCACTGCAAAAATCTTTAGAGCCAACTACTTTTGAAGGTGAACAGTCACTTCACTCATTGATTCTTCAGGACAAAACATGGTGGAACACTCACTTTCCCCAACACACACATTCAGCAAAACACAGTCAGTCTACACAGTCTATAATTCACAGATTTTTAAGAGTTCAAATGAAGTGTTGTGACTTAAGTATTGGTTTCAAAAGATTAATGTTATGAAAAAAGTGATACAGGAGAATGTTTTGAAACTATTAAAGGACCATACCGGTGCTATTAAAAGTTTTAACACATTGACTACAATTAACGTATATTACATCCGACCAGTTATCTGTTGAGCAAGTTTGGAAGATTTGTAAAAGTGTTTCTTCAGCCTGAAATTAATTTCTGTTATTTGGAAAACATTAATAAGTCATTATTGTGCATTGTTTTATTTAATGGGATACAATTTAGGCCATACTTGAATGTGTACATGGCTATTTTGTATTTTGTTTATTGGATGAGCATTTACATATTTTGGACATTTGGATATTTCGTTGATCTTGCTCTGATTATTTTGAAGATCGTATGAAGTAACTCACTACTTGAGTAGTCTTCACTAGACACTTTCTTAATCTTACACAAGTAACTACTTTTACTTCTACTTCTTTTACTTCATTATTATTTTAAAGTAACAGTACTTTTACTTCAGTACAGTTTTTGCTACTCTACCCACCTCTGGCTACCTCTGTATGAATGTTTTTATGAGGCTGAAGAGGGATTATTGTCTGTCTGGAAGCTTCCCCCTTCTCAGACATCCCAACCATTTAATATTTTACATGTGAGTCATTTAGCTAATGTTGCTCTCCAGAGGAACCAACAACAAGTTAAAACAGTGACATTACTGTCAGTAACATAACAAATAGCCCAGTAAAAGGGACAACAAAATATATCTCACACGAGATCAACCTTTTGAGGTTCTTAAGGCAAAAAGGACAGGAAGTTGTTTTTGTATTCTCCTCTCTGATCATCAAAGGAATTGTGGGATACGGTTGAGTGCTTTTCCCTGTTTGGTTTGGTTCTTCTGAACACAGAGAAGACATTATCTGCAGGTGTGGCTT
Organism: Acanthochaenus luetkenii; assembly: GCA_900312575.1. Classification (NCBI taxonomy): domain Eukaryota; kingdom Metazoa; phylum Chordata; class Actinopteri; order Beryciformes; family Stephanoberycidae; genus Acanthochaenus; species Acanthochaenus luetkenii. The sequence goes on along the minus strand of OMOT01059868.1, from coordinate 4,527 downwards.
CCTTGTTGTCTTGGCATGTTCCTCCTTCAAGGTGACACCAACAACTGGAAACGATGCTTCAATCAACGCCCCCACCCCCCTCTCTCTCTTACACACACACACACACAAACACACACATACACATACACATACACACACAACAGTTTTCTGGCAGTGAGAGAAAATGATTTGGCCAGGGGGCCTAGCCCTAGAGTATAGGGATCCATTAGTAACGGACCTTAAACAACATTACATTACATTACATTACATCATTTAGCAGACGCTTTTGTCCAAAGCGACTTACAATAGTAAATTTTTCGTCAACATTGTCAGACCAACTATACAACACATGTAACGGGACTGGTGAGTGGGGAAAGGAGAAACCACAAATCTGCAGGGTTACACTAAAACAGCTCATGTCCTTACTTGTTAGTGTGCAGCTGGCAGTTTCCCTTTGGATTCAATAAGAAATATCAACAATACAAACAAGCTCCCCAGTGAAGACATTTAAAAGTGAAAACTCAAAATGTCCAAATGTGTCGTGAAATGTATTCACTCGACAAATTCCCTTGGATGTATTCAGTTAATGAATCTGAGAAGGATGGGCTCCCGTTTCCCTGCTCATCACTTTCTACTTCTGGAGCCTAAACACCTGCTACCAATTACCAAGGAGGACTGAATTAGGGTGCATTGTTTTCAGTAACAGTGTGCTAACTACAATGTACACTGAAAAAATTACTATATGGCAATTGCACCATAGCACATTCAAACTATGTGTCTGGTGTCACATGTTGTTTTCTATGATCGTTTAATTTTGTAACAATTTTTCATGTTTCACAGCACTGTGAATTATTTACTCTACTCTACTTGTTTACTCTACTAGTTTTTTTTAAACATCCTGGCATTTTCAGTGTACTGATGATGGAGAGAGAAATGCTGGCTAAACTATTTTCAATGAAGTATATAGAAACAGCCTGCTGGTCAGCAAAGGCTACATGCAATAACAACAGGGCAAATGTCTTGTAATGTTAGGGAATTGGAAAAAACATTCTGCTTCAGTGTGAATAAAAGGCTGTCAGAGGACTGCAACAAGCCTTTCTGGTCATGGTTTCCATCCCATGATCATTATGACCATTCTGGCTTTTGTTTCATGACTCCTAATGGTTGAGTCATTTTGATAGATTGACACAGACGAAAACAAATAAACACACACAACGAGACAAGACACATTCACAGTATTTCCTAAGTCACTGTGAATGAAAACGACATGGTAAAGAAAATAAGCTACCAAATAAGGTATCCCTTTAAATTACAGGCCGTTAATTACGTAGTAATGACCGGACATAATTAAGTAATATCCAGGTAAAATAGATGTAACAACTAGCTATAGCATTAGAATGGCTGGTAACTACTGAGTAATATACAAGTAAGTGTATTAGATAAGTGGCACTACCACAAAAGCGTACTGCAATCGCAGTGCTCTCTTGATATGTTTAATCTAAACTCAATACCTTCAATCAATTTCCACTCATTTAAACCCATGCTCAATATACACATACATAGTATGTGCTTATGCATGACCACGTGCACACACATACACACACACACACAAACACACACACACACACAAACAGGTACAGTAGTACTCAAAATGGAGAATAATTGTTATTATGAGAGATACGCCCCTGCCTTCTGATAACTGAAAATAACTCCACGGTCAGTGAGCTTCCCATTAGGGATTTATACTATAGCAAAGCGCTAATTAATTTGGCCTAATGTGAGACAATGGCTGGATTGTCAGTTATTTCCCTTGTAGGACATAGAATGCAAGGCACTGCTGCTATTTCTGAGGCCATTTCAGGTCAGATGAAACAATTTTTTCACCTTAATTTAGCCAGGGAAACTGAGTATGCACACTCTTTTTCAACAATGCCCTACTATGTGCAGTTACAGACGCTCACTCCCAGGAGCTGGTTAGTCCAACCACATTACTCTACTGTTGGCCACTGAGCAGCTCCACTGGATCAGCTGGGGGTTAAGTGCCTTTCTCAGTTGGCTGATATGGTGGGCCAGGTGGTAATACATCCTTGGAGACATGAGCAGCAGCAATGGAAGGTATGCGGCATTACCACTGTAATGGAGTGGAATTAATTCTGCTCTTTTGTCCTGTCATAACCTTATGTGATGAATGGAAAGGAATCTCGACATTGTGATATTTCTGGTATTTTTCTATTTAGAAGATACCAAACTATTTCAACGGCTCATCTTGACACAATGGAAATGTCTTGCATGCAAAAAGGACAAAAGCTAGAATCAAACGTTGCTGGTGAGGGAACGTAGGCGTGATGAATACACCAAGGCCTTTTACTGTACTTGTGTTTGAAAGCTGGTTCATTAAAGCTTCAGAATGTACAGTACGCACACAGCACCACAGACACCGCCTGACTTAAACACGATCAATGTTTCATTATAGGGGACTATATGCATTAAATCAATTGGGCTTGGGATTAAACAGAAAGGTGCTGCCAATACCAGAGCATCGACACAGATACAGACAAGCAGGAGGCGAGCACATAAACACAACACACATATAAAGACATGCATGCACACACACACATGTGCACACTTGAACACATGGATGTACATATGTTTAAACACATGGATACAGTATGTGTACACACTCATCTAGACACACACACACACACACACACACACACACACACATAAAGGCACCCTTCTGACCACGAAGTCTATAGAATAAATGAAAGCTCTATTGTTGATGAGACACCATATAGCATGGGTAACGTGGGTGACGTGCTTTATTCATTGAGCTATATATATTGAGCTCTCTCGCTCCTCTGTTATTCAAAATACTTGTAATATCAGAAAGCTGAACTTAATCAAAAAATATGTATTCATGAGGAACAGGACTGTCGTTGCCTTACCTTTTCATACCTTTCCGCCTTCCCATATCTATAGAACATCATTGGCCTGTGTAAAAATATAGGATGCACTGCTGGAACTAAATTAGATTTGATAGAAAGAGAGATGTATTATTTTCCCCAGGACAATAGCCCTCCTGCTGCAGCATAACACACACACACACACACACACACACACACACACACACACACACACACACACACACACACACACACACACACACAC
>OMOT01059866.1:0-14258 GCA_900312575.1 Acanthochaenus luetkenii | reverse complement strand
TGTGTTAACATGTGTGATACACTTTTATCCATTTTATCCAAGTGTCTTACAGTATTATGACATTTTAGCATTTGGTCCCAGTGGGAATTGTATCCCTAATCCCGGCAGTGTTAGTGCCGTGCTCGACGTATTGGGCTACATAGGACCAAAATCTTTTGGTGTACAGTAATACACTGTTAAGCTATATTCAAGAGAGTAAAGCTGGAAGTCTTGCGTGACATTGGTACAAGATCACCATCCTGGCATGTCCCTTTACCACATTTAAGCTGTCCTTTGCAACTCCCTGCCATGTAGGAGATAAATCCGTTCACAACAAGTCTAATTCCTATCTCAGACAAGAAGAACTTGACCTTAGCGAAATGCTTTGATGTTAGCTCCTGTTGTGTGACTAATGGCATCTTGTAAAGCGATCAGTCATTGGACAAAAAGAGGGGATTTCGTGTCTACCAGCTCTAAGGGCCATGACACACGGGAATCACTATTATTGTACCTCGTACTTTTATATACTTTATAGCCTTTTCGGTGATTCAGTGTCCCATTTGCAAAACCTCAGCCCCACTGAGACTAACAGATACAGACACAGGTTCAAAGATACGGCTCAAGTGACTCCCACTCCTTGATTTCCAAACCAGACCGTTTCTTTAGGTCACCGGCGAACTCGATCTAAACATCTATTTTCTGTACGCTCGTTGGCTGGTCACACAGTTAGCCGTGTCAACTTGTCTCCCAAGAAGGAATAGCTTTGTAACATTAACATGGATACGGCGAATGGTAGAATGGCTAGTGAGGTCGCTGTACCCCATACCTTGTAAACGACCAAACATGGTGAGGAGAGAGCAGTTCTCCTCTACCCTGGTACAACCCTGGATGGTAATGTGTGTTTAACAGCATGAAAGGGCTCACTCTCTTAATCTCTCCTGAGAAGTGAAACATAAAGGCCCTCTGTGCTCAGTCAACTTGAGGTCACACAGTGGCCTTTATGTGGACCACGCCTCCCCCTCCCCCAGTCCTCTTGTCGACCTGACTGATCAAGGGGTTAGAGTTGTGTTTACTGGATTGCAGAATTCTTCTTAATGTAGCATTACAGTTTTCCTTAATCTTTTTTTGTTTGTATTCCTTTCTTCTTCTTTTTTTGATATACCTTATTGATTCCCACCCTCTGGTTGAAGTGCAGAGTCCGGCAGCTACTGCAGCACTCCCGCGGCTAAGTATCTTGCGCAAGGACACTTCGGCAGGTACGGCCACACATGGGATCCAACTCCAGCCCTCCGGATGGGGGGACGACCTTACTAACCACCAGGCCATCATGCCGCTGTAGTCCCCTCCTCTAAGACCCACATGACATTCAGTAGAGAACTGATCTTTGGCGGGTCGTGTTTTTGAGACGTAATGCCATTTGATTTAGTCCCTTCTATGTCCCTCCCTTGCTGTTTGGAGGCATGCGTTAGATGTTTCCACCTATGCGCTCTACAAGGGGACAGAGCAGAACAGAACAAGAACAAGAAGCATTACATCGGTACAGTCTCGTTATTTATGAATCAGTGACTGGATTCTGTGGCTGACAGCCACTCCTACCTGAAGGCACGAGGCTCTGCTGTCACTACCTGTCTGCCGACAAGAGATTTTCATGTTTATGGCAATAATAGTGCTTGTTGGTGGCTGCTGGTGGGTCCTCTGGGTGCCTATATCAGTGTGTAATTTCATCTCCAACTCCACAGAGTAATTGTATCACTCTTCAACACAGGGAGAGGCAGACAGCAGGGAAGGGGACATACACAGATAAATCCGTTTAAAGTGCTTTTTGAATCTAATCTGTGACGGGGCATCTTCTCAAAGGGTGTCGAGGGTGAAATTGTGTTGGGTGCATTTGAGTTTACCAAGACTAAAATTATTAGAGAGGCAAGTAAACATAGCCAGGCTGTGGTAGCTCAATCACCCTAACTATCTTAGATTTATTGTGCTCTCTTGTACAAGCTTTGAGAGATCACAGAGAAGACAAACACAGGTCACAGTGCCCCCGGTGGAGAGTCAGAGTAAGTGTTACCTGAGCGGCCAGACACAGAGGACCAACACTGCCACCCAAAGGCAGAGACAGTGTCTTTTATTGCTTTCTTTTTCATCTTAAAGCTGAGCGTCATTTGCTGTGTGTAATGTATTGGAAACAATTTAAAATCACATTTTAATGATTGAGTACAATGTCTTGATTAAATGGGGCAAATGTTAACAAACTAAACAACTAACAATTGAAACAAATAGGTTGCTATGAAAAGCAACTTGCTTGAGTGAGACTGCAGAATAATGATGTAATGAACCGTTTGTAAACTATGAACATGAAAGTTAACAGTCTAGTTCAATATTTTATTTGAACAGCACATCCTTAAAGCATCAAAAATAAATAATGTTGGCACCCAAACTAAAACTGTCCTCGAGGGAGTCAGTGCATTATATATTTGATCTCAGCCTCAGTATATATGGTGATTACTATTATGAGGTGGTTAAAATATATATACAATATCTCCATATATCCATAAAAAACACACAATGTATTAGAAAAAATTATACAAAGCAGAAAAAGCTGAAAGTGTCATGGCTATTTACCTATCTCTCCAAACTCTCCATTTTAAGTAATATCAGTGAAGGTATGTTGTATGTAAAATTCCTCACTGAATACGGGATCAACAGTAAAATGGGGATGGTGGTAGCCAAAATGTCAGAGAAGCAGGCTGATGACTGGATGCTTGCCGTTTCAAAACCCTGGGCTGGTGGGGGATGTGAATGCTCTGCCATTCCTCACCAATGATTATCGAGGCACTCTTGAGCAAGGCATTAAACCCCCAACTGCTCCAGCAGAGCTGCTCAGTGGCCAACAGTAGAAGAGTGCGGTGGTACCGCGCAACTCCCAGATGTCAATGTGTGTCACTGCATGAATGTGAAGGAGGTTGTTGCAGGGAAAAGAGAACGCCTGCTCAGCTAAATAACACCAAATATGGATGACAGTTGTTGCTATTACTGGGTGTTCAGAAATAACCTTCATTTCCATAGCTCCCACTCAATGTGATTGGTGAGAAAGAGAGAGAAGGCAGAGATGGAGGGAGAGACAGGAAATAGAAGGAGCTTCCATACGTTCAGCGTCTGTGAAGGATGAATGAAGGTAATCTGTAAATGTTGGAACTTTTTATTTCACAATAAACCACCAGCGCCTCTCTGTGGTCAGATAGCCATACAACATGAGACAGGTTGTCCGCTACTGTCCACAATGGACATAACATTTTATTAAAGGGCGCATCCTAAAAAGACATTCAGTACAAAAACACCTAAACAAACTACAACTGGCTTAAGTTATAGACAGTATCAAATTATTTCTGTTGTTGGATATATAAATATATATATTTGTGTGTGTGTGTGTGTGTGTGTGTATAGGTTAGGAAATTCAGTTGTTTTTGCATAGGCTGGATTTACATAGGACCAGAATAACTGATTGAATCCTTGTGTGATCCAAATCTTTTCAATGCAACATGGAGAGAGGAATACATTTAAAGTGAGATTTTCTATTTGTATTTAACTCCAGCCTCAACCTTGCAATAGTATAATACTGATTCTTAATGTAATACAGAGACTTGCTTTTGACATCACAGTACTCCTTCTTTTATTTGAAAGTGCAACAATTTATGCATTGCATAGACATGTAATGAAACTATGTTGAGGTCACAGAAAGTAGGTTAATTGGAAATCAGATTAGAGGCTAAACAGGGCAGATGTTGCACCCGGCCCTGTCACATCTTTGGTTTACTTGAGAATTTGAAATGCAAACAAAACTAAAATAACATTACTTAATAAGCCATTTGTTACAGTGCATTGGTACATAGCTTACATCAATTAATACTAAATTAACATTTACAGTTACAACTTATAGTATATTAGTTTTATTCCCTTTTGCTTTCTGCAGTACTTTTTTTTTTTTTAGAACTGCAGTTAGTCTTCAACATAAACAATATGTCAGAACACAGCTCTCATAATGGAGCCACTAAAGTAATTCACATCCAAAACTACAGTTTCATTCAACTTCCCAAACAGAATAAAATAATAAATAATAATAATAATAATTTGTATATAACCCACAAATGTTCAGAGATTGTTGTTTGCCCAGTAATCAAACTGCTGGAAAAGTTTGGCCAAAGTATATCAAACTGAACAAAGTGGTAACATATGCAGGTGTGTCTTTGCTGAAACTGAACTGAGACATTAATAGATATCACAGCTTTGGTAAGAGCTTCCTAACCCCCTTTGCTCACACTTTGGCATGCACCTTTCACTTTGTTTCCATGACACTTCTCCCCCTAAGAGGCTACACCTGGTTTTGGTTGTGTTGGGGACTGGAGTACTGATCCTGCATGGCTCCGGCAGCTGCCCCCATGGCGGCCTGCTGGGCTGCTGACTGGACGTAAGGGTTCTTCCAGGCTCCCGTGGTCCATTCCTCCTGGGCCTTGGACATGCTGCCGCCACTGCCGCGGTAGAAATTATGGATCTACGGGCAAGGGAAGATCACAAGTTATCGTCTACAAGCCTTCAGCAGTGGAAAGTAAATAGGTATAACTACTCTAGTTGCTGTTATTGAGTCGATTGTTTTGAATTATGCTACTATATTCCATAATATAGTCTGCACTTTGACTTTGAGCAGTGTTTTAGGTCTTTACTCCTACACTTAATAGTAGGTACAAGGACTTCTGGCACGTATAGTCAAATAACTGATAATATAGTGTGGCTTTGTTGATATGAGATCAGATGGAATCAGTCCCAAACATTGGACTGATATTTGGCCTATCACATTATTTGCAATCACCACACCAAAATGGATAATCAGCCAATTCTGGAGGGAGTCCGAACAATGACAGAACATGGAAAGTAACAAAGCATTTGAGTGATTTGTAGCTGAAATAACAGCCCTTGGACCTAATATTCCACCTCTGCTCATTAACCCCAGTATAAAGGGCCACAGAATCGCCCTGGAGGCCTGGCTTACCTTGGTGAGGGCAATGAAGGACAGCGAGGCCACAGCAGTGAACATGACAGTAGGGACCAGCATGACCAAAGCTACCAGAATGTTATAACTGAAGAAGGAAATGGTGGCCAACCAACCACTAGAAAGAAGGGGAAATGACCATTAACACTAAAATGGACTGATTTGAGACATTTGTTGAACACCACGACAGCAATGATCAATTATGTTATTGGAGTATCTGGCGCTCTTGATAATGACTGAACATCTGGATGTTAAATGCCAACAATTGGGTGCATTTTGAAGTAATGCGGATTCAACTTTCAAAGTTGTATATTGCATACATGAAGACGTCCAATTCTAATGGGTGACATTGATCAACTTTATGGAAGCCGTCATAATACTGATTCCTGATCATCGACATGAGTCAGGTGACATTTTGAGGATCCTCTTAACAGCCTCTCAAACTCTAATAACGGGGCTATCGTCAGAGTTATATGAGGGCAATTGCCGGTGGTCCATCACTGTCATTTTAATGAAAGCAGCGAACAAGGTCTTTTAAAAATACAACCCGCCTGGACTCAAAATGTTTCACGCAAAGGTAGCTCTGTAGTCTTACTAAAATAACGACGACCCGATTGACATGTTAGATAGATGCATCCACTTTTACTCTCAGCATAGGTGGGAAAGTCACAAGTTGCAACTACAGTGATTACTGGTGTTTGAGTCATGCGATAGTGATGCTACATCTCCGAGTACCGTTCTCTTTTCTGGGCATGAAGATTGTGGAACATGCAAATAAATCTTCAAATGTCAATATTCTCAATATTCTGACCGAACTGACTTGAGTTCAATATTTCACTACACTTTCCACCCCTGATTCTTACCATACTCCCCATCCAGGGATGCCTATGCTTTGAATGATGCTGATGCCGACCTGGGCCATGAACACAAAAAAGAACGCCATGAAGTTGAAGGAGCTGTCAGACCTGGGGGGAAAACAAAAACAGCACGAAACGTTCACATTTGCACACTCGCAAATTCATTAGCTACCTTTATCATTACCTGAGCTGTAATATTGTATTAGTACATTGTAACTACTTCCATTTTGTATAAGTGATATACGTTTGGTTTGAATGCATTTAGGCCAACAGGCTAAAGTGTTTGCACAATAAGTGTTGGTTAGCTCACCTTTAACCACAAAGGAGGAACTAATCAATACTTAATATCTGACTTACTTGAAGGCCTTGTAGAGGGGCCTGAACCAACAGACGTAGGAGCAGGGAGTGAACATGAGGAGCCAGATGATAGCCAGGCCAAAGTTGGTCACGCCGCCGCCGCCAAACATCCACACAAAGCAGCCAATCAGATTCACCACAAGTGTAGCACTGTGCACTGTGAGACGACATAGGACACATCTTTGGCACAGATGCACATACAAACATTTGTGTTTGGCAGACATACGCACATGCACGCACACACATGCACGTTTAAACCATGCAGAACAGAGCAAATTTTGGAAAGTGGAACTCAAGACAGGCAGCAGAAACGTTGTTAAATGCGTGCAACACTTGACTCGCAGCATCTTCCCTGAATAGCCTTTGCACTGGTGTCCTTCTCTATGTATTGAATCTACAGTGCTCCCCACTTAAGTTGTACTTGGTTCCATGTGGAGATCTGTGTGAACACCTCAGTTCCAGCTTTCTTCACTAAACTGGCAAAGGACGCCAATCAATTTCGATTTGTGGTCAGAGTTATAAAGCCAAATGCAGCTGGAATCAGGAACACTGTCTCTGACGTGCACATTTTATAACACAGAATCCACTGTTAATTGGCTTCCATACATGTAACATGTCTAAATTTAACACTGAACATAAACACTGAAAATATGTGGACATAACCGAATAACACGACATCGAACATGCAATGTGCATGCCACAGAAACATGCTCCAGAGGGAAAGAGATTTCACAGCCAAAAGCAGCCTGGGGCTTTGGATACCTGCTTCTGTTTATCATGTACAGGGAAGACAGCAGGTCTGCAGAAAGAGAAGAGGTTAGCTACAATGGAAGACAGAGTAATGCATACGTATTTGTGTTGGGTATCAAACGAACATCTGGAGGCAGGACCTCCTCTGACAAAAGAGACAATACACCGCAGCTGGCCCTGTAAAGTGTCACTGCACGCCATTGAAAAGGCCTCCTTCAGGTTCAGGTGTGTAGCGTTTAAAGACTAAAGTTGTGTATTGTTGTAACAGTTTGCTGTTGGAAGGCAGCGTTACACGGCCCAAAGAAGAAAGCCCCGTTTCATAAATGGATGTATTGATTCTTCATTTGAAAGTAAGTCTACGTGCGTATAGTGACAGTTTGTGTGAAGAGGTGTCAGCCCTTTGGACACATGTTCAACTAATGTGTATCAAATCCCTGGATTCACCTCCTACTCTGAACACTCTGCACCGTTCAGTGGCTCCGAGTCAGGTACGCAGCGGAAAGACACACAGATCAAAGATGCTGAACATGGAATCGCTTGTAAACAGGACTGCGTTGACACAGTAGGCCACCTTGCATGTAAACCGTGTCACTTGATAGAATAGGAGTGTCGGTGTAGCCACTCACACATCCACAGGCGGTACATCCTCTTGCACATGGTGCGGTGGTGTTCAGGGATCTCCTCGAAGTCCTGGTGGAAACACGGCTTCAGTGGGACGAAGCCAGGCAGTGGGGGGAAGTTGGGCTCTGCAACAGGTCAGTTCACAACAGTCAGACGTGGCACGCTTCTTCTTTTCCAACAAACAACCATATACACTCGCTTACCAGCCATTGTGGACGCGGGTTCGGACTGTGCCGTGTTGGTTGACGTCTCCCTCGGTCTCTCGAACCTGCGCAGTTCAGGGCTTTGCGTCTGTGCGTGGTGCTGCCTGGTGTCTGCGGCCCCCTGTGTGCGTGACGAGGCTGGAAGGGCCGCTACGGGGTTAATCTACGGGGTTAACGCGCTGGCTCTCGACGGGACCCTTCCGTCTTCCAGTGTAACCGCCAGACAACGGTTGGCCGCCTAAATTGACGCAATCACACGATTTTGGTTAACAGTCGAGCAACCGCGTGGGAAATGTCCGCGGTGTTTACCCGGGACGCCGGTTTGCCGTTTTCACCGGCAGCTGACCGTCATGGCCGAGGACGACCTGAACCCTAATCTGCTTACCTCCTGCAGAAAGCCGCCGCGCTGCTCGGTGCGCAGTGCGACGAGTGCGCACGGAATACGACTGGTATGACTGGCGATCCGTGCGCGGCAACGATCGGACCACCGGGATACTTTCTTCTGTAGAATATAACCAGAGCGATAAATCCTCACCGGCCAATCGTCGTGCGTACATCTGCTGTCGCTGCAGTCCAGACCAATAGGCGGGCTTCTCTAATCCGCCACGTAGTTTTGTCTTGGTCCAATCGCTGCGTGTCTCTGTCCGTGGTGCTGAACTGGGTTCTGTGGTAACCAGATCAGTGTGGGTCAAAGGATTTGCTGCTGAATAAGATCCAGTCAAGTAAGACGGGGGAAACGGAATCCTGCTGGCTATTAGTAGCATTTGGAGATGAAGATGTGTTGACAGAAACACGTTTAGCCAATATTGAATGAAAAGCGTATTATCCTGGTTTGGACACTGGATGGTGGCGCACGAATAAAGCCCATGGTTTGCAAGTGCAACAGTGAACGCGACGCTAGGTGGCGCTGCCTCCTTCCCTAGCTGGGTTATTTGGGTCTTAGCGGTTGCATCCTTGGTATCCATCTGGGATACAGCTATTGTATATCACACTCAGTAAATGGCTCAATAGCAAGAATGCCCACATTTAAACTCATTCTAGACTTTCTAGTATCATTTCCGGTTTGTGATCATGTACCTTGTAAACAGTCAAAGTAAATCTGAAACAGGGTGTGATGCTGTAACACAAAGAAAAGTCATATATATTTTTTAAATATATATTTTATTAATTATCTTTATGTAAAAAGAAAAACAGCAATTGGCCTGTGGCCTGTACTGTCTAAGGCTGGTGGTGCCGGGTAGTTTAGGCCTTGTAGAAGAGGTAGGCTTGCTATGTCCTGATAAAATGTATACTGTGTCTTGTTGTCTTGTGCTTTGTGCTTTGTTCTGTTTCCCTGTTTGTCTTATACTATTCTGTAATTCCATTAATTGTTGTTGTAGTTTGGCTGACACAATCCTGGCTAAATAGGATTTCCTTTCAGTTAGATGACAGGATTACATTGTGCAAATTCAACTGTGATATACCCCATATGATAGAGGGCCGCTGTATTCTAAGGGCAAGTAACAATGTGAATATAAGGCTTTTTAATACAAGAGTTTTCAAGTGTGTTACTGACCTGGATACTTGGCTGAGTCCAGCTCTCCAGTTGGGGTTGCTGTTTCACTGTGGTGTGGAGTGAGTGTAGTTGGATAGTGTAACGTGGTTGGCAGTCAACTCACTCCGAGTTGGCATACCTACACTTGGCTAACTGAGAGGGATGTTTTTATTTATTTAGCAGACCGGATGAAGTTGTGGTAATTCAACAACAGAAAGTCACACGTGTTGGTGTGGTGCTGTGGTGCTTGGGTTCAAGTCCAGGGTGCAATACAGCAGGTCTCAAGGCAAATACGTGACTGGTTGGATAAGCAACCCAACATTCCATGTCATGTTATTAGTCACAATGGATCCCTGTGCAAGGGAAGACTTGTGGTTTTTTAGTGACCAAACACACATTGGCATAGTCCTATTTGGTTTTTCATTTGTTTTTCTTGTGCACAGAGAGTACTAGGGAATCGAGCCATCCTTGTACTTCTATGAATAATCTCAGAAAAATAGCTCTATAAAAATCTATAAAGGTTCTCTTACAAGAACAAGCTGAAGAACCCTTAAACTTCACAGTGTACGCTGTTCACAATACTATTGTTCATCTCAGGTTATCAGCTTCAATCTTCACTGATAAATCCCCTGAATCATGTGTTTCAGAACATTTTGAAAGGACGTCTCTTGGAAAGCAAAGAAAATACATGATTTTATATATTTACATATAGCTACAGACGTTGACTGTGAATACGTACTGAATTAGTAAAACATTTACATTACATTATGGCATTTAGCGGACGCTTTTGTCCAAAGCGACTTACAATAAGTACATTTTGTCAACAGTAGTCAAACCGACTGTATATCACAGTCTTCATCAGCTCAACCTTCAATAGGAATAAGTGGCATACGTATAATCAGAAAGGATTGACATTTTTAAGAAGAGTAGAAGGGGACGGAGATCCTTACATGATCGATAGGTCAATTCCGATTTCCTCCACTTGAATGGTATTTACAGGTCTGAATCATCTTGCTTACCTTTAATTATTTACCATTAATGAGATCAATCCTCTGGTTAGTTCTCATAACACCTGATCCGTATTATCAAAGCCACATACAGTTATTTCTAAGATGAATAAAAAGGAGTAAATTATATTATCTGTCAGACTATGGCTGCCACAATGTTTTCTCATTTTTCCTCTGGGCCTTATACCCACACACCTTTCTCCAAATGTCCCCCTGCATGTTACTCCCTGCTGCACCCCACGCCTCCTACTGTGCATGTAGAGCTGGTCATATCTTCTTGCTCGTCATCCTAAATTATCTGCCACTTAGCATCTTTATTTGGCTTGTTCCTGAAGGAAAAACCTAATGGGTGCAAAGTAGTGCAAAGGTCGCCAGAGGTGCTGTCCATTTTGTTCTACTGATGGCACCCATTACACCCAGGAAATGGAAAAGGAAATAGATAAATAGAAAATAAATGATGATGAAAAAACGATGTTGTAACTGGATATTTCCATACACTTCCGATTAACTAATGATAGAATATGATTCCGTTTTACAGTTGCTCTGGATCTGGTCACCATTGTAATGTCTTTCTGCTGAGCCACTCCAGAAGTCTCATTTCAACATATTTTCATTACCAGATAAACTACTGTGGTAAACTTAAACTCATTACAGCTTGCTTATTCCATGTTGTCTCACATAAATGCATACAGTGCACTCTGCATGAACATTACACTTCCCATCATGATCCTCAGAGACTCCTTTCTCTTGTTTAAAGGCTTCCATGGAAATTGTGCAAATTGGCCATAGTAAATCTCACAGAGATGTTCATGTTTATTTAAATGTTGTCTTTCAGTGTGTCAAGCAACACACAGCTACATCCCTGGGTTTACCTGAGCTGAACCATTTTCTGTTATAGACAGATAGATAGTGAATAGTGAATGTATTCTCAAAATTGTCTCATCTTTTGGTGACATTTTGCTCTTGTGTTTTGTCTTCTCCTTCTTTTCTGCTTCCAATGATTAACCCTGCTGAGTGAGCTGTAGGGATTTGTTTGCTACTGCAGTACCTTGTAATGCTTAAATAATTATTCATTTGCTGTGTTTTCCTTTTCTTGTTTTGTAGCAGACTAGCTCTCTGACCCCAACGAATAGAAGGTGAGAAAGACTAGAAAGACTACTAGGCTTGTTTTTCTGCCTGTGAATATTTTTGCTGAAGTGCAATTGATAATGTTACGTGTTTATTTCTTATATGTCTTTATTTGCATGGTTTGTTTAATGCAATATAGCATATTAGTGAGATTTGCTTTGTTTTGTGCTTTCTCAGGACAACTCCCAGTTGTTTGAAGTCATGTTGTCGTTTGTGAAGTGTCCAAATGGTGGGGAATATAGATGAACGTGTGTTTTAATAGATTAGTAGGTAGGTGCTGTCTGTGGAGACCCATCACCAGGTAAGTGAACACAGCACGGTTTAGAGTTTAGTTTCAAAATCATATATACACTACAAAATATGTACATACTCTGACAAAATTATTGCTATTATGATATCAAATTATTGATTATTATTGAAAGTAATTGCTGTGTGAGGACTTTTGGTTATGAAATAGTAATATTTGAAGGATGTAATCCCATGCATTTTTTAAATTTTAATTGAGCTATGAACTTCAGGTAACATTTTAAAAGAATGTGATCAAATATGTCAAGTCAAAGCTCATGTTGTATATATGCATCTGTGACAGGCAGAGTACATGGACACACCATCTGTGCTTTAGTGCATCAAGTGCACATCAAGGACAAAAGCATCGTACCTAAAAGGTATGATAATTGCCCAGTGCTTACATGATGGCTGATCACAGACCAAGATTTTGACTTAATAAATGCAGCGAGAGGGAGAGAGACACAGAGAGATAGGAAGAGTTTCAGGGAAGTATCAAGTTGGCCAACACGTTCCTTTGCTAAATTTCTTAATCTCTGGTTCTTCACCCTCTCCTCAAGTGGCGCGTGCACATCATCCCTCTCTGATGAGACAAGTAGGTTGTTTGAAAACTTAAAGTTGCTGACAACAAAGATGCTAGAAATAGCTCGGGAAGTAAATCTGTGTGTGTGTGATTATTTATTCTCCTAAATAACGTTTTCCTGTCACGCTGACAAGACGGGCTGAAAGCAGACAGTGATGACATACAAAATATAACTTGTCTGACACCTGTTTTACCTAAAGGAGTTACATCCTATGCAATGTAAGCATCATATTCCACATAATTGTACCTGTGACAGGATAACAATGACAGACAGAGGATGCAGGAATTAATAAACAAGCCAAATGATAAGCAAAGGATAGGATAATTCCCTGGTGGGGATAGGCCCACTGTTCTTTTACCAGTGGCACAAAATCTGGAGCATGAATTCCACGATGAAATGAGCAAAAGGAAAATGTCAGCCACACTTGGTGAACAGTAACATGTTTCAGCTAACATGACTTTCATCAGCGTAAAAAGGGTGATATAATGTGAGAATACAGAGTACATTTACTGACTTCAAAGATATCATCCTTTATAAAAAAGCTTTTAGTGGTGACAGCAAGTGATGTGGTAAAATAAAAGGTGGGTAAAACCATGATCTTCATTTGGCAACAATATTTCAAATAACCACCAATACAGAGAAAAAACTGATATTTTCTGAATATAATTGATTTGTGCTTTATATTTCCTTAAATACACACGTAACTTAACTTAAAACAAGTCTGATATTTATGATGAATGAATTAATATCTTTATTTCAAACATTATAAGATTAAATACAAAAAGAAAAGGTTACATTTTGTGAAGAAAATGTGTGTGCTTACTTCCATTTAAAAAGGTAGACAGTTTCATTGTCTTTAAAATTGTATTATTTGGAGCTTAAGCTATTTATTTGTTAATGTCCTGTAATAATCAATACATTGAAGAGTAGGTAATAATGTTTTAAAATTTTAAATTAGATTAGATTGCACTTTATTGATCCCCTAGGAGAAATTCAGGTGTTACAGCAGCAGTTGGCAGGACAATGCCAGATATGGGGAAGGCAATAGGAAAAATAAAAAAAGGTAATAGCAGGTAATAATAACAATAATGACAATAATAATGGGCACTTATAAATAATGCATTACTACAAACGGGAGCTGCTGTAAGAGGCGGCCGCACTCGGCGGCGCCAACTAACTAATGATAATAGTAGTATGAGCAGTAGTAAAAGTATTAATAGCAATATAAGTAGTGGTGGTAGTAGTTGTAAAATCAGCAGCAGCAGTAATAGTAAAAGTATTAGTCTTTCTAGTAGTAGTAGATCTTGTAGTAGTAGTGAGAGTAGCGTTAGTAGTACATTACTGCATTTAGCAGATGCTTTTATCCAAAGCAACTTACATATCATACCGTTAGTGGAGGTAACCATGCAAGGCACCAGCCTGTTCAACGGGAGCAATTTTGGGGTTAGGTGTCTTGCTCAAGGACACTATGACAGATTTTTCCCTGGGAGGAGCTGGACTCGAACTTCCAACCTTGCGGCCCCGTTAAAATATTTGTTGTATACATTACATTACAGCATTTAGCAGATGCTAGACGAAAGCAGGAGTGGGCTGAACATTTTGATGTATAATATGTGTATGTGGTGTTAATTGTGGGAGCTATCACAGTTTTAAATAGGTATAAACAGATCAGGTTTCAGTGTTTCAGCTGTTTCTGTACTGCGCTCATGTCAAACAAACATCCATAACTTGACAACTATAAATTGTACTCACATTATACTCACATTGTGAGTGAGAGCAGGAGTAACTGAACATTTTGATGTAGAATATGCATATGTACTGTTACAATTGTGGGAGTAGAGCAGTTTAATTACATGTATGTTTTGTACAAATTTCAATGTTTGACAACATTACATGCTCTACTCAACTAACC
>OMOT01059865.1:11946-47436 GCA_900312575.1 Acanthochaenus luetkenii | reverse complement strand
GGGGGGGGGGTCTAGCTTACAGATAACATTTGCTGCACAGTGGTGTATAATTCAGACATTTTAAAATACTTAAATGGGCATGGCCCTATTCAGTAACTATTCATGTAACTATACAAGCCATGACAAAGTTTGATTTTATACAATATGGTTATTTGTTGCATGCCTAAGAGGAGTGTGATCGCAATGAACGTGTGACCTTGTTCAATATCCACCCCAAGATGTTATGAGTCTCATGGGTGAATCCACAACGGCCATCCTTAATTAGGGACCACTACCATGATTACTACCTCAGGACCTCCCTGAATAGAGACTGACACAACATATGGGTCTCTACTGTTGTGATTGACGATTATTGTTCAGCTGCTTATTACAAACCTGCCTATGTAATGCTTCTTGTATCATATCAATTGTCAACAGAAGCCAAACATAAGCTCAGTCTGTGTATGGAATGGAAATATTCGCTTTTTCCAGACAAAAACATTCAGATTTGTTGTGTTTCATACCTCTTAACGTACCACAGAGAAGCCCCTATTCCATGACTTTAATCAAATTAATCAGGAAATGGACTGCAGTCATGTATCACAAATCACAGTTGAGAGCAGAGAAAGGGCTGGACTGACTCAAGGGCCATATCAAAACACATTAAGTGGTGGGATGGCTAGGTCATCTGCGATATGGGTTAAATGGAGGATTGGTTGTCTGGCTCCCTGTTTTGCTATAGTCTCGACATACAGAGAGTATGCATACCGGATTGGAGTCATGCTAAGAGGGTCTTTTCTGGTTTGTTTTGGCTGTAGAGTAATGTAGGTCAAGGCATTGTTGTATTCCCTGATGTAAGGGGAGAGAACTGACTATAAGGAATGATGTATTTGCATATTTGTTTTAGATGGTATCTCACTGATAGTGCTGCATGTGCATTCTAATGCAGCTTGTCAGCTTGTCTCCACATACAGTGCTGTAAGATCATTGTATTAGCAACCATGTAATTTCGATCACACATGAGGTAACAAGACACGACACACCCTTGGTCTTGAATTGTTAACCCATGTGGACTCAGCCACGGACACTCTCTCTGCCCTCCTCAGGAGACTGCTGGGCAGTGATCTGAGCTAACTGGGTAATCATTGATCTCGGGCTGGGGCTTTGTCTGGGCACCACTCTCTGATCTGACTGTGTACTCCCCTGTGGATCCCATGGCTGCATCATCTGCTCTGCAGAGCCATGCCTGATGATGGTAATCACTTGCCTAATGCACATGGAGGCATCTAACCCAACAAGGTCATTTTTGGACCCTCGTTTAGTTAAAGGTGGTGACATATCTCGGTTCTAATTGGTTTCATAATTGTGAGACACAAAAATGAGATTTGATAGGACATTTGGAAATTGCTGACGGTAGCACAATGTGTCGGCTCGGCTGCAGACTTTCTTTGTGTCTAACCTCTGGCAAAGATTAAAGGCTTTCGTTATCCATGCAGCATCATTTTGGCTGCCTGCAGCATGACCGTAACCTGTCAGCATACTACTGTATGTCCATTGTAACTAAAAACAATGAGCAACACAGATAAATACATAATTATAAACCAACCTTCTTCTGATCTGTCGAGCCAGAACAAAACCCTCTAAGTAGGTTGAGCAGCCAACTTCCCAATTTTCCAATTTCCCCTTCGATGGCCCATATTGGCCTTCCCACAAATCTGTAGTGCCCAGGCATGACCTGGGGTGACCTGGGGTGACCTGGGGTGACCTGGGGTGACCTGTGTAAGTCTGAATGGACTAATCCAGCCCAGCCAGGGACCCTCCCTGTGATCTCCTGATGGGCTCACCTCGGCTCACCTTTAACCCTTCTGTCAAAACAATGAAGGCACTGAGTTGAGGCACAGGCAAACCGGCTGACACAGTTTGAAACTGTCATTGTCAACTCCTTTGAGTGAAATAGATCAATTATTCTAAATAAGATGTTAACGAGAAGTGTTAAATGTTGGATTCTTAAAACCCATAACTGCTACTCAGTGATGTAATGGTAAATAAAAAGCCTGTATCCATGTTTAACTTACATCATTTTGATACTACTAAAGATATATGTACATCTCATAAGGTGGCTAAAGACTATTCTGTAAATAAAAAGGTGGGTCAACTGAGTATAGCTGAGTTTACCCTCCACTACGTCCTTGATGCTACCTTGTGATTGTTAGATAATGGAGGAGATATGAAAAACAACATTGTTTTTTACGAGCAACATTGGTCTTCTATTGTTCTACGTGGTCTTTCTGAACTACCACCCCACAGCCCACATGGCACTCTGCTTTCCAACCCCCTCCTCCCACCGTCAGCACAGAGAAATGAGGCGATGTCAGCATTTTTATGGCTGTCATATTTGATCAGATCCTTAACGGGTTTCCCAGGACTGGCCCAGGCTGAGTTAGAGACTGGCTGGGTGCCACTGGTTCTGGGCGCCTGGCGCAACAGTGGGATCCTCAACAAAGTCTGTCAGAGAGATTTCTATACCCAGAATATTTCAGTTGGGGATCTGAGATAGATGGGAGCATCTATGCATGTGGTCTCAAGGAGGACAAAGGGACAGGGAATATCCTGGCCAAGTGTCTCTGCTGTAGTCCCGCCTGGCCTGTCCGTGCCAAGGAAAGTACAACATTGGTGCAGATGATTAGCAAATAAAGGATGTGGTGCCATTGAAGTAAAACAAAAAGATTGGTTTCATTTTTGTGCATTATCGATCTTCTGAAGCTGTAAGCTGTGGCAGCACTGATTGAATTCAAAGTGGGAAAGTTATGCTTTTAGAAAACAAAGAACAATGCTGGTATCTGTTTTACACTGCATGATGACCCAGAGCCCCCTTGTCTTATTCTAGGCCGCTGAAGGTTCTTCTGCATGCATGGCCAAGGGGCCTTCCCTCACCTATTACCTCACTACCCTCTGGGCTGAAGGATTATGGGTAACCTCATCAGCCGCCCCAGCTGCTTGGGCCAGAAGTCCAAGCAAGTGAGGTCAGACGAGGACTTCCTGAAGGAGTGCTACCAACGACGAAGGGAGTGGCAGCCCCCAGAGCATCATGGGGAGGCCCAAAGAGAAGAGGCAGTCAGAGACAACGCCAGGGAGGATGTCAACAAGGAGACAGAGGTGGAGAGAGAGGAGGCACAAGAAATGAATAAAGAGAGGGAGGAGGCGGTTCATACTCCCATCTCGGACAAACTCCTCCGCAGCTCCCCTGCCCCTACAATCAGCAGCACCAGTACTCTGGAAAATGCCTGGCACGGCACCCCTTCCCCAATAAAAACATCCCGAAATGGGACACTAACCAGGAGAACAGTGCCTCCGGAGTTTGGCAGATCCCCCCTGGCTCATCCTGATAAGGGCTCAGCAGAGAGAAGGGCTAGCTTCCAGAGGAGAGACTCTAGAGAGGGAAGCCCCTGGTCCTGGAAGACCCTGGCATCCCGTGAGGTGACAGAGGTGACAGAGGTGACAGAGACGATTGTGACGGAAATTGTGGAGGTGACAGAATATCCGCCGGGAGAAAAAGGAGGGGACCCTATAGTCACCAGAACTGTCAGGGTCCTGAATGGAGTTGCTGAGGAACTCGCTGAGGTCAAAAAAAACAACACCAACTTCCAACTAAATCAAATCTCTTCTTTCTTCCCATGTCATTCTTTCTTTGATCATCTGAGCTTAACATTGTCACCCTATTCACTTTCTTTAACAACAATGATGTTTTGTCTGTCTGACATGGCAGTGGGCCTCTTAAAAAGGCGATATTGTAAATTGGTACGACGTAAGTGTTGTTTTTACTTTACAGCTCCAAAGTGATGGGCACTCCAGCTCAGACCAGGATTCCAGTCTGGATAGGTGGAGGGTATGTTTTAGCCTTTTAAGCCCGTCTTGACTTGACATTATTTCTTGTCCCCTGGTTTGTATGCAAGCGCAAAGCCCATCACGTTTTACACTGATTTTATTCCCCTGTTTTCATGCATTCATACTTGTAGTCTTCATCTTGTGTCATGTTCTTTCTCCTTACCAAGGGAACGAGATCTGCCTTGACACTGAGGGACGACTCTACAGATTCGGAGACTTTTCTACAAAACCTGGAGGTGTTGCTCACTTGGGTCGACGAGATGGAGGAGCTCACAGCCAATCAGAAACCCCCATCCTCAGAGGTCAAAGTGGTGAAAGCGCAGCTACAAGAACAAAAGGTGTGCTATCACCAACGCATCATCACCTCAATTCTTAGTTGTTTGAAGAAAAAAAATGTCTTTGATACACCAGACAGATTTACCTTTAGAAAATTAAGCTTAGGTCATGGAAATTGCTCAAGTGCTGCCTTTATGATATAAACTCTGCTGTATTCAGTGGTGAATAGGTGACATTCATGGCCACAATGAGCTTCTATCTTTGTGAACATTTCCTGAGGGTATGGAAGTCTCTCACCTTTCAGTTATAAACAACGCTCATTGTGAGCCCTCTGGATCGGGTGAGACCTGCCTGGTTCTTAACAATGTAAGCTTGACACGTGAGATAGGGCTTCTCCCACACTGACACAAAGGCAGAAAAACAAGAATATAGGGCATAGATCAATGTTAATTCTCACTGCGAGCAATGATATTTCTCTGAAATCAGACCTCAAATATAAGGCAAATGTTTTCATTAATACCAATGAGAACTCATCTCTGAATTAAGACTGTGATCGTGTGTCATACACGTTCCTTTTCCTTGACATTTTTGTCTTTCCTAAATAGGTGTTAAGAACTGTACCTCAGACTCTGTGAACCTTTTCGATATGAATGAAGACTGCATTACCAAGCATGGCTTTAAGTGAGTGCTTTTCGTTATCTCACAGCTCCTGCAGCGCCTCTTAGCAGACCGAAAGCAGAGTATGGAGACTATGATGTTGGAAGGCCCTCGGCTGGTGGAGGCCCACGCAGGAGAGGAGAGAGAGCCGGCAAAGGTCAAGCTCTCCACCCTCAAACAGAAGTGGGAGGCCTTACTGCTGGAGGCAGAGCAAAGGTCAACAAGTTCACTAGCAATGCCACACTTTCACTGGCAAGGCCTACCACAATGTTATTCAGTCATTGGTTAACATTAGTGCAATTAGAGTTGTGCATTTTACTTATCGATTACTTTGAATGTGCAAAATGAATGGAGGCCCATGTTGTAAAAGTGTATTTTTAGTGTGTGTGATGGGGTTTATGAGTGCTTTTATAATGAAGGCCTGTTTGATTACAACTGAAATGGTAATGACATGCGTTGCTGCGGATGTTGTTGGCAGGAGGGCGAGTCTGGAGCTCATTCTGCCCAGGGCCCAGTTCTTCCAGGAAGGGGTAGATAGCCTGCAGCAATGGCTGATATCTGTGGAACAAGGCCTAGCGGAGCTACGAAACGCAGAGCGAGTGATGCTGTATCTCCCCGAGGCTACAGACCAGGCCAAGGTTGGAATGCTATCATGTATGATTCAACTGTATGTACAATATGCACTTTGTGTTGTATGGGTACAGAATTTAAATTCTGATACATTTTTGTCTTTTCTTTCAGGCTGTTGTTGAAGAGATTAAAGTCAAAACTGCTGAGTTAGGGAAAGTACAGCAGTCAGGTCATGATCTCATGGAGGCAATTTCAGGTAACATCTACTGTATAATATACATACTATGTACTTTTCCCCAGAAAGCACAGTATGGATGTTAAGGTTGGAAGCATATGGGTTTTTTGATGACTAATACAACAACGGATCGTTATATTCATATATTCATGTAGACTTACTTGTGTGGAATCTGATCAAAATGTCACATTAGATAAAGGGTAAAGGGTTTCCCATAGACCATGCTACAATTAATATGTAATCAAATCTAATTTAATAAAAGGCTAATATCAGCCAAAATAATTGCAAACTGATATGTCGGTCTTACCATAATGGATATCAACAGTTTTGCCCAATTATACAAACGGATAATTTGCTCAATATTAAGAGCCTCCAGACTAATGTGTCATGCCAATGTGGACTCGTTTCAGAGGAGGAGGCCCAACAGGTGCAGGAGAAGATGGATGCTCTGCGTATTCGTTGCTCTGTGCTGAGTCTGAGCAGTCTGGACGTGCTGCAGAGGCTGGAGCAGGCCCTGGAGGCCTCCAGTCGCTGCACCTCCAGCCAGGAAGACCTCCACCTGTGGCTGGGCCGCATAGAGAGAGAGCTACTGGGGGCTGCAGGGGCGCAGACACATGCTGGAGATGCAGTATTATGTGCTGCGGAGAGACAGAGGGTAATGTGCCTACCCATATCACAATCAACTAAGAGGGCTTTAAGGTGACGCGACAGCCTACTCTGGCGGCCATAGTGGAGGTCCACAGCTCTTGGTTAAAAGTGGCTGTGAAGCAGCAGATTGCGTTTGAATTGAATAATCATTGTTAACTTCTGTGCTCTATTACCACTGATGGTCGATTTTGTGTTTACATGTTGCTGTTTAGCTAGCAAATAATAGTATTTGGTTAGCTAACCATCTTAATCGGCCATTCGTCCTGATTTTCCCGGGATACTTTCATGCCCCTCTCCCAGTGTTTTCCCATAGTCTCCTTTTCCCAGATTCCCTCCCATATTTGTATCAAATTTCTACATCTGCTCATTAAATAGTAACAGAAAAAATCTAGACCCTATATTATGCTGCTGTTTCCGAATGGTCAAAATATGTTACACATAAAGTGTGGTTACATTAGTTCAGTGGTGGTTGGAGCCAAACATATGAATAAATGGAGGGTTTGAAGAGAAATAAAATGCCGGCAAGTTTCAGTCAACAAATTCACATTTCTCACTCAAATCTTTAAAGGAACACAACAAGTTGTTGGGAGATCGTCACGTTGGTCAACTTACCCAGACTTAGATGATGTTCGATATAATTTTCACACACTGTGCGTTCACTGGCTCAGTTTCCTTGTTAGCATAACGTGTTTGCATAGCATAATGACTTGAAGCCTATAGGAGTCAGTAGCCTTCCTCTGTCAAAGTGAGGAAATGCACCTTGCAGCAACTATTTCTATTTACAGGGTGTTGCCTTAAATTGATTTGGTTGCCTTAAATTAGCCTGCTAGCTTGTTAGCTAGCTAACAAAGCCAAAACCAACTGTTAATTCAGGTTAACTGAGCTACAACTCAAAGTGTTTTAGAATAGGGACAAAGGCAATAAGACAAGACCACAGAACTTGAATGGATAAAAAAGTATTTCCACTGTTTGCCGTGGTCATTTTGCTAGTACACCATAAAATGGCGCCTATGGAATTTTAAGTGTTAGTTGCTATGGTGACAGCGCAAGTCTGGGCAGTAAGGCCGTAAAGTGTGTCACGTGCCTTAACGCAGAATAAAATCATTTGAATCTGTGTGCCACGGTCTGTTAGCCAGCTGTCATAACTCAACTGAAAGCTGACGTCTGCGACAAGGTTAACATCAAATTATCAAAGATTGTGCTTCTCTCGTTTAAGTAATAAAATGTAACGACTTACCAACAGTAATATAAAGCGATTAAACCAAATCTGTCCAGCAATCCTTAAGTAGCTTGCCCGCTAGCAGCAGGGCGATGGAGATGGTGCAAGACAGCAGTTTTCCATTGCTTTGGTCATTGCTGTAAAACCTCTCACCTCAGCGACTTGTAGTTCGGTTTATAGCCCAATGGTACACATAGAAATGGCCGCCACTCCGACCATCCTGGAGTGTTGATTTGAATGGGAAAGATGTTCTATCCATTAATGTTCTGTGGACAACACAGTTTACTTTGACACAGTAACAAACAAATCTACCTCAGGCTTTAACAATGACTCTACATCCACACCACACCAATCTTTTAGAGGTGTCTCTTTTTCTAGCCTGGTTGTTATACCGTATATTTAGACATTATTCACACAGCTAATTCTCCAATGGACTGCCAGATGATGTTGGTTTGGATGTTTTCTGCAAAGCGTTACGTATCACAAGCATGTCTCAAAGGGCTTTACACAACCAATACATTTTTTGAAAACTCACAAAACTCTGGAACGCAGATTATGTGTTGTGAACACAAATGATGTGGACATTATGTTCCTCCACCACAAATGTAAAATATATGACAATACCACCAATTGGATTCTGTGACAATACCATGAATAGGACGCTCCATTTTCACCTTGTAACTTGAAAAGTTTAGCTAATGGTTAAGTTTAAGGAAGTAAACAACTTTGGTTAAGGTTAGGGTTAAGCTTAAAGCTGGGGTAAGCAACTTAAAGAATTCAAGTATTTTACGCAAAACACATTCAATCTACCGGTAGTTGTTACTAAAACATTTACCTGCAAAAATATTTTTTATATATAGATTACTCATTGCGGTTACAAAAACACATTGTGATACAAATTGGTCAAGCAAGGTTCACTCTACACGGGAGAGAAAGCGCCGTCTAGGGCAAACATGATCAATTCCAAACATTTTACACAAAACACAGCGCTGCTAGCTCAGTCCAGGGTTGATTACAGGGTTTGGGACAGTCACAGAGCATTTGATTTATTGATAGTGATAAATACTGTACACAGGATTTAGGAGTCAAACCCGGGTTGCTGGAGTTGAAGGCAAATGTTTACACCCATCCACATCTCATTTGTATAAATTGCCTATATCTAAAAAAAAAAATGTAATTCTTCACTTATTTCATACCTCATATTTAATTGTTGGGTGTATTTTCATATCAAATATATTTTAATGAATGTGTTCGTTGACTCAGTATGTTATTCTGCTGTTGTTTTGCACATTGCTGTAATATATGCTTTCTATCTATTTTTACTCAATATGTTCTTTACACATTGGAATTATTGGTTGTGTCATGTTTAACACAACTCTCTGCTCTATTCCTATTTATATTCTATTTTTATTTGCTGTATCAGAGTAGTATTTGCTGCCGCAACGTCCCAATTTCCCTACAGGGATCATTCATTTCATGTTTCATGAAGAATAAATACTACAGCTAATATTTGCTCACATTCCAACTGTCGTTAGATTTAGAAAATGCCAGTATCTGATTTCAATGATCATGTGTATGTGTGTGTGTTTATTTTTATCAGCTGGAACAGGCGGCGGTGAAAGAGATGGCTTGGTTCAGAGACACGGCGCTAAGTCTTGAAAAGCTGACAGCCATTACTCTGGACCCAGAGCTCATAGCAGAACAACTCTATGAGCAGAAGGTCAGGACATTCTGAGAACGTTTGAGAGGTGTATGATCTGTGTCATCTTTCATTTGTGAGGCATAAAGATGTATGAATTATTTTGGAACATCGTGAAAATTAGATGTTTAATTTGCGAATTCATTTTGATATATTCATATCTCCTGAATAGATTTTGGCTGTGGAGATTCTCCAACACAGGTTCAACATTGAAAAGATGGTGAAAATTGCGGAAATCTTGCTGACATACGGTGATGAAGGGGAAACAGGCGATCTGCAGGTACACTAAACACTACTTATATCTACAGTAATTTCATATTTTATTAAGACCATTCTATTGATAATGTTCATCTTTAAGGAGTTAGAACTTCAAAGGTCTTCATTTTACGGTCATCTCTCCGTGCAGACCCCTTTAGAGGCCTTACAGGAGCAATGCAACACCACCTCAGCCACTAATTCCCATGTGGTCCTGCAACTGGAGCATGCTCAGTCGCTTCTTCTCCAGTTCTCTGAGGGCTTCGCTGAGGTGTCACCATGGCTAGAAGAAACCCAAACCCTCATTGGCCAGCTTTCCCTGAGTACCATTAGCTATGAGGCCTTTCGGGAACTACAGGACCTCTTACAGGTACAGGAGGACCTGGCTCTTTACATTGCAGTGCCAGCTTTTCTCTCTCTTGTTTTGATTTCTATCCCCTTTTTGTCCAATTCAACAATGAAGTCCTTTTATACTTCAGAACCTACCACCATGTCCTTCTGGGTAAAATACCTGTTCTGATCAGTTGAGTTCATTCATGTAATCTAACTTCTACTTCCTGACAGGGTTACTGTTCTGTCAGGTATTTCGTGAAAAGTGAGACGATGTGACTTTTCCAACTTTCCGCCTCCACTTTAGGGATCACACTGCATTTTTCTTTCTCACTCTGTTCACCATGTGGTCTCACTAGTTTCTGCCAATTGTCAAACGGCGATAAACCAATCATTCAATTTGTTTTACGTTCTTTTTGTGTGTGCAAAAACGTTACTATCCATGTTATCATTAATCCCTTCCTTTCCTGTCTCCCTCCCCAAGGGTCTGAGGGAGTCCATAGCGGAACATAAACCCTTGATTGCACGGTTGTGTGCTCTGGCCAAACGCCTGTCAGAACTAAACCCCAGTCAGGGGGACGAGTTCTGCCGAAAGGCCAAAGAAGCCGAGGAGCAACATAGAGTCAGCAGAGACCGGGTCAGAGAGGCTGCCAATCTACTTGAGGAGTCCCTGCCTCGATACACACAGGTAATTAAGGGTCGTCATACAGCACAATATATCACACAGCATGAGGTGAACACAAATGCTGTTTGACCGATATATCAGGCTGATATCGCACGCACACACACACACACACACACACGCACACACACACACACACACGCGTGCACACACACACCTTCACATAATCTCTTGTGTCTGCAGCTGAATGAGAGGATTACCCTTATCAGAGAGAGTCTGGACCGCCTGCGCAGTCGCATACAGAGTCCCACTTCCCTTCAAGGCCTCACCCCAAGGATCCAGGAGCAGCTGCAGGATAACAAGCACACACTAGACGAGCTCTCCAAGCTAGAGGTGGGCCTCAGCAGTGTCAAGACACAGGCTGATGAGCTGCTGGCTAACACACAGGCAGCTGGTGATGGCTCCATAGGCACAGGTAAACCCAGACAGTTGACTTTTCTTTCACTCTTTTTCAGTAAAGATATCATAGTTATTGTTTTATACTGGGGGATGTGACTGTCTATGAGAGTGACCAGATACTAGTCTACGCAGGATCAGGGTATTAAAGGTGCTATGTGTAGCATTGTTAAATATTAATATATTATTGTGAAATTAATGTGAAATGAATGTGATTCCTTGGCATAATTACAGTAAAAAGGGAGACCATGATAGAGATGACTAGTGGCCTCTATCTCACACACCAGTGACATTGTTAGTGCTAGTGTCTCTGAAACTGAAGACCACATTTCCTTGTTGCTTCCTGTCGCAAAGAGATGCAAAGATGTCGCTACCTGCTCCGTTTGCACTGGAAGAATAGTGCCCTCTTCCTGTTTTGTGCTGTAACGCACCGGGTCCAAATCTGACCTGGTGGCACACAATGTAAAATGCAGTGTAGAGGTTGGTAGAGGCTGTGAATCTTATCGCCGATGGTCTTGTTTGTATACAGACAATAATAATGTCTCAAAACCAATGTGGCAATGTTTTACTGATGTTTAAATGCTACACGTAGCAACTCTATTTTTATGGAAATTATTTATTTACTGTAGGAAAATGGCAGATTCTCAACAATACTGCTGCAACTACCTCTTTTCCCCCTCCAGCCATCCAGGAGCGAGTGTCCAGGCTCACCCAGCTGTGGGACGAGACCCATACTCAGACCCAGGAAAGGGAAAGCTGGCTGCTCAAACTCCTGGATCTTGCCCTCAAGTTTTGGAGCGATGTCGGCAATGTCACGGCTGCACTCAATGATGCTCAGCAGGCAGTTTTGGATCTCAATGTCAGTCGGACTGATTCTGAAACCATCCGCCAGAGCCTGGAAACCATGCAGGTTGGTGTGGAACTATTAAAGGAACTATAGAGACATGTGTTTCTAATATGCAACAAGGGTGAGACATCCTTGTTCCCAGATCATAATAGTTTGTCCTGACACAATGTAACCTGTTTCTTTCTGTCGCCTTACAGACTCTCAGGGAGGACATTGACAGTCTGCAGGGAGATCTGGACACCCTTGGCATTCTGGGAATGGACCTGATGTCAGCATGTGGGGACACAGACAAACCAGATGTCACAAAGAGCTTAGATGAGGTTAGCTCTGAAATCAGATTGAAATAAAGTCCTTTTTAGTCAAGTTATCCTGACAAATTTAGAACCCTCTCATTTCCTGTCTTAAAGCTCTATTGCACATGGAATAACTTGACCAAACTCTGGAACGAATGTCACCAAAAGCTGGGGGAGTCCTTGCAGATGGCCCTACATTATCAGGACACTATGCAGGTATGTGTGTGTGTGTGTGTGTGTGTTTGTGTGTGCTTGTGTATGTGTGCAAATGTGTATATGCACGACCATAAGATGAGGTCTCCGATAGGCATACATGTGTGTGAACTGTTAGTGGAGTGACTAACAAATACCGCATTTTCAATGTCATAACCAGATCAGTCTGTCTGACTCCAGTAGTGTTGTGGCATTCTGCCAAAGACGAGGCTGGTCTTTTATCGCTTTGCACTGGCAGAGAACAGACACTCCCTGCAGCTTTGCTGATGTGTGACTGACTGGATATGCAATACTCTGCCAATGGGGAAACTAATGAGCTTAACAGTGTGAACTGTGTGAGACAGTATCAATAGTAGACTAGATGAAATGTATCCAGCCGTCAGCAGGGTTGCACGGGTCAGCAGGGTTGCACGGGTCAGCAGGGTTGCACGTTTGGCTGTTTAGAACAAGCGTTTCTTCAATTTTACAATCACACAGCAGCAATACTTTAGAGCTGAGAGGATCAACCAGTGAATGCACACAGTATACAGTGTATTGTGCTTTTATGCATGCTCTTTTTTTATTTAATTCTTGCCGATAGGGTCTTTTTGAGTGGCTGAAGTCTGCTGAGCTGACGTCCACTGAAGAGTTCATGGTAGGAACTGACCTGGAATCAGTCAAAGAGCAGCTATGTGATCTCAAGGTGAGTTCATACTCTGAAGTCCAAGTGCGGTCTAATACACAAGTTGCCCTCTTATCAATACAGATACAGCGTTTTATAATATTTGTATTATATATAAAAAATGTGAATCGTGAAAAATGGTCAGTTGAAAGGCGATTCTAAAAAAATATTCCCTCTATATTATTTCCTCCAGGAGTTTAAGCGAGAACTCTACCAGAAAAAGATAGAGATAGAGAGCCTGAACCATCGCTTTGTGTGCCGGCTGTCCCCAGGCTCGGAGCGTCCAGGCTCAGTCTCACCGCTGTGTGACTTCAGACAGCGCTGGGACAGCCTGGAGTCAGAGACTGTCAGCAGACAGGTGAGAATATGGAATGATATGTATCTGTCTTTGTTAGCTAGCTAACTAGCCAGCAAGCTAATTTAGCTAGGCTGACCACATTTTGCGTCTCGAAAAAGAGGACACTCGGCCTATCAGAGATAATCTAAAGATACTCAAAGTTTACTCAAAGATGCTTTGTAATTGTTATGTATTTATTTGAAGTATGCCTCTTGCAGCTATATAACAAAATAATATCTCTATAACAAGTCTTAGACTTAACCTATCTATAATATAATGTAATAATACTAGAAATAATAGAATAATAGCCTCACAAACAATTAATTAGTTAATTTAATAAAAATAATAATAAAATAAAAAGATTATTATCTTCCTTCTCTGCCCGTTCAAATTTGTCTGAAGAGCTTTCCCAGCAGTGTCCGATTGCTCATCAAATAAGCACAAAAGTATTTGCAAGAAGTTTCTTTGAAATTGCATTGCACTAATAGAAGTGACTCAACAGACAACTGGTTTGTGTTTTGGCATTGTATTTAACGTGAGCGATCTGTGAGTTCTTTGACCTGAGCGAAGGAGAGCCACTCAGTTACTAAGTGTGACGTGCAATACAAATTGGTAACTGTGTGTAACGGCAGTGCGGCGCCTTATACAACATTTTTAATTGTTGATGTGTAACGTTAAACTTACAGAACGAAACATTTATAATATAACAATTTTCGTGGGAAATGGTTGGTGGAACAAGCAAAGCAAAAACCCGGATTTTTTTTTTTAAACGGTAAAAGACAGATGTTTTAGGACCTAAAAAGAGCACATGTCCGTGTAAAAGAGGATGTTTGTTCACCCTAATTTAGCAAAGCAACTAATATTAATGTTAACATGTATCTACTATCCAGTACCCACTATTACACGTGATGCAACGCTATTGCAAATCAGATGTGTTTACAAGACAGTGATAGTTAGCTCACCCGATACAATGGCTAACTAACAAGCCGCTAAACACAAAATAAATGATATGTTTCTAGTCAACACCAGCTCAGAAATTAACCATGTCTACTTGACGCTGTTGAGACGACCAAGTCAATTTAGAAATACAATCGGCTGTTCTCAGCCATTGTTGCCAAGAGCTGAGGACCTCTAATATGGCCGCCACAGGGCGTGTTACATCATCTGAAAGCCCCATACTAAGTAATCCACACGTTATGTTTGCAGCATCAACTGGAGTGTGCTCTGCTGGGTCTGGGTCAGTTCCAAAACACGCTGGATGAGCTGCACACATGGCTTTCCCGGACCGCTGAACAACTGCAGGGCAGCCAGCCAATCAGCATCGACCTGCAGTCCTGTGAGATAGAGCTGGCCAAACACAAGGTTAGTGGTGGGCTAATGACATTAGCATACAGTAATTAACACCCCCCCTTGCTTGCGAAACATTCCCTTTAATATAGGGCTGTAGAGTCAGAGGTAGGCTCTTCGGTGTGGAGCTCGATCGGACCCTCAAGGCCTCAAGCGATCAGCCAGAGAGGCAGAGAGATGGAAGAGATGGTAGAGTTTGATCAATCAAGTACACATATGGGTCTCCAAAGTGAAAGACAAATTACAGTGAGTTTGCCTGGAATATATAGTGATTCTTACTCATGCTGACTTACTGAAGAGGGTTATAGATGACGGAGGTGCACAGTTTTAACTTTATAGAGCCTAATGGTTCACTACATCAGGATGCAGATATGGATAGAAATAGGTGATTGGCTTATACATAGCTTCTCTGGAAAAGGTCAAAATAAGTACAACTTGTGTGTAGTGCTCAGAATAGTAAGAATATCTGACAATAGTGAGTAGTCCTGACTATGGCAAATGAGAGACACAAAAAGAGCAGAAAAGTGCTTCCAGTAATGATAACTAATCTTGGATCTCAACGAAAAGCAAAGGAAAAATCTGGTTTGCTGGCCAAGAAAACGAGAGCCCAGCACCGTCTCCCACCCCACCCTCAGATATTATCATTATTCAGAGATGGCTGGCCCTTTTCCAGGGTATAACAATGCTTGAACTTTCCACTGCGAGGGTAAACAAAGCTAAAGCGTCAACACTTCTTTGGAAGGATGCAGCCACAAATATCTCTGACCTCGTGAAATCTCTGCAAATTCAGATTTCACTCACAAAAATTGTTAAGACCCTGACTTTCATTTCAACGCCGGGTTTGTTTACCTGTTATAACTCTGTACCGATCAATGTCACAAGAAGGTATGACAATTCTTTTTTTTTAAGTATCACAAAAAAGAGCAGAAAAAACGCTCAATTCCTAACCCTACTTTTGAATTGAATTGATGCTGATGCCACAATGAATCTCTGCTGTGCTCTCCACCCTAAAGGTCTTACGTAATGACGTCATGTCCCATGTTCGTACGGTGGAGTCTCTGAACCTGGCTGGCAGGGGGTTGCTGGAGGTCGGGACTGGGGACAGCCCCCATGGCCTGCAGCCTCGACTGGAGCAACTCAACGAGCGCTGGGAGTTTGTCCGCTGTGAGACTGAACGTAGACAGCTGGAGCTGGAGAACAACCTCAGTCAGGTGAAAAGAGAAATAAAGATGGAGGATCTAGCCTTATATTACAGAGTGACGGATTAGTAAAAAATCAGTAGTCATATATATTGTTATACAGTATATTACAGTGCTACATCTACTATACATACAGTATGCTATATTTATGTTAGGTCTCATCAGTGTGTCATGGTGCCCTCTTGTGGTCATTTTCTGAATGGGAACCAAAGAAAAGAAAGTTTGTTGGGAAACATTAACATACAAGGTTGTCAAAGCCAAATTTGATCGTGATAGTTTTTGTCATTATAACGGAGGGCAAAGATCAAGCAGAAATTGGCGACAATTTATTTGGGTGCAATATCAAAAGGGAAGGGGAACATTCAGGACTAATGTTACCTCCAAGCTGATCGTTTGGTGAGTTACATCTAAAAAGGTATCACATTGTCCAAATAATATCTTGTCAGTCATTGTATCACCTGTCCCTAGAAGTTTTGGCGGAAAATGATGTCAGATGCAGGGACTTTTGCCATACCCTACGTTTTAGTGAACTGACAAACCTGTCAACACAACAGATCTTTCATTATATTTAATTATGTTAGTCCTTTTGTCTTATCTGATGCCTTATTTTCACCACAGGTACAAGATGTTACGATGGAGATTCAGGATCTTCTGCAGTGGCTGGAGAGCACAGACCTCAGACTGTCCTCCTCCAAGACCATGTGGGGGATGCCTGACTCCACCAATGAGAGGCTCAACACACACCTGGTGAGACCAACCAGCCCTTAAACACTATAAATCAAAAATATAGACAGGATCATTTTGGGGGGATATAGAAGGTATCGTTGATTTTTCTTCCCCATGACAGGACTTGTGTAATGAGATGGAGTCAAAGCTTCATGCCTACACAGATGTGAAGAATGCCATTCACAGGATGCTGGAGAGCAGCAACGTTGCTCGGGGATCCGGCACCGAACACAGCTTGTGTATTCTCGAACAGAAATGGGCGTCCGTTTACGGCAAAGTCCAGGAGCGCAAGGTAGTTGAACTCTTCATAGTCATCGTGTATTTCCTTTGTTATCGGTACCAACATTGTCATATCTAAGTGTCATGCTGTCTCCACAGACAAAGCTTACAGAAGGGTTGAGTCTGGCCAAGGAGTTCCACAGTAACGTCCAAGAACTTCTTACTAAGATGGCCAAGTGTGAAGAGTCCATTGGGCTTCTTCCTGCTCCCAGCTTTGTTCTGGATACAGTTTGTGCTCAGCTGCAGGATCACAGGGTAGGTCTTTTTATACGCAGTGCTTACAGCCTGCACACATGCACTTACAGCCTGCACACATGCACTTACAGCCTGCACACATGCACTTACAGCCTGCACACATGCACTTACAGCCTGCACACATGCCTGCACACATGCACCTGCTTCAGATCCAGATTTGCACACAGATTTGGAAGTATTTCTTTTTGGAATATGAAACACACGTGTTTGTACAGACACTGGTGAATGAGGTGAACTGCTACGGTGAGAAGAAGACCACAGTGGAGAATGCAGGCTCCAGACTGACAGAACTGAGCAGGAAGGAAGACTGCGATGTGATTCAGAACCTAATCATGACCGTCCAGGACCGCTACAAAAAGCTACAGCAGCGCACTGCAGAGAGAGGCAGGACACTGGAGGATGTCAAAAAGAACGCCAAACAGGTATGGATACGACTATATCAAAATGAAAGCGTCTCTCGTCTAAATGTATGTTCTTCAGCATCATGCTCGGACTCTAAAACAATATCTGCAGTTTCGCTGTGACTTGTCCCCATCAGAGGAATGTCTGTATACAATTAGGTCTTAATTTTCTCATGTTTCAGTTCAACGAATCCTGGCGCCTACTACTGGACTGGATGACTGAGGTAGAACAAACCTTAGACACGCATAAAGAGATCGCTGTGTCCCATGAGGAAATCAAACAGCAACTGACTGAACAGAAGGTGCAGTGGACATTAAAATAGATCGCCCTTGGTTATATGCTGTATGTTTATGAGAGTGCCTTTGTTGATAAGTCACTTATTTTGTATTTAGGAGTTCCAGAAACTCCTGAGGTCGAAGAGGCCCATGTATGAGGCCACAATGAAGAGTGGCCACAGCCTCCATGAGAGAGCTCAAACCGGCCAAGACAGACAGCACCTGGAAAACCTGCTGGCTGAGCTCAAAGATGCATGGGATACCATCAGTGGGAAGTCTGTGGAGAGGTATGGAAATCCATTACTCGTGATTTTGCCAAAGTGATGTAGACAATTTAACCGATGTTACATCTGATGTTCTTCTCTCAGGCAACATAAACTGGAGGAGGCACTACTGTTTTCAGGCAGATTCACTGATGCTCTCCAGGCATTGAATGACTGGCTGTATAGAGCAGAGCCCCAGATAGCCGAGGATGTTCCTGTGGGTGGGGACAAAGATATGGTCAACAATCTGATAGACAAACACAAGGTGCGCAACCCATTACGCATTTGCACGTGTTTCACCGATAATTCACAATATAAATTTTTTGGGTGTGCATCTTTGACAGTGGAAAATGTATATGAAAATACTGGATCCATGCTACTATTAGACTTAAAGGTGCTACGTGTAGCATTTTAAAACATCAACATATCATTATCAAGTTAATTGAAATTGGAGCCCATGATCGAGACGATCGGTAGCCTGTATCTCACACCAGTGGTATTGTTAGTGATAGTGTTTCTCAAAACTATGAGCACATTTCCCATAAACCCTGTTGCTACTTGATGAGTACTACTAATTGATGTTAAAATGATACATGTAACATCATTTGTTCAGTATATTTTTTAATAGAAATGATTTCTTCATAATGGTCTTTACTGTAGGAAAACAGAAGACTGTTTTCAGTATTTTATCTTTCTCTCAGGCTTTCCAAAAGCAGTTGGGGAAGCGAGCTGGGTGCATTAGGACACTGAAGCGCTCTGTAAGGGATCTGTCCAGGAGCAGCACAGCTGATGCCCATTGGCTGCAGGAGCAGATGGATGAACTGGAGGGTCGCTGGGAGGCTGTGTGTAAACTGTCAGTCACCAAGCAGGACAGGCTGGAGGCTGCACTTCAACAGGTAGTTGTCGCACACCTATAGGACTTGTAAAATGTATAAACATCATTTTTCATCTTCAAGTGGCATTTACCTGTTATAAAATATAGGTGCACATTTATATTTCCAATATTTTTATTAGGGTTAGACTGATTTGCATTTTTGAGGGCTGATACCGGTATTTTTGGATCAAAGCTGTCAATAGCCAATATTTTGTGCTGATATTAAATAGCTTTACATTTGACTATCTTCATGCAAAAAAATGACAGGTATTCAGTGTTTTCCCCCCAGAATTTCATTATTGTCAGGGTGGAAAAGCCTCTCAAACAGCATTTATATCACAGGACCATTGACACCCATAATAATGAAATTATTTTAGATTGGTTGGCAGCTCCTCAAGGCAGGTTTCA
Source organism: Acanthochaenus luetkenii (assembly GCA_900312575.1). Lineage (NCBI taxonomy): Eukaryota > Metazoa > Chordata > Actinopteri > Beryciformes > Stephanoberycidae > Acanthochaenus > Acanthochaenus luetkenii. The sequence continues at coordinate 28,226 of OMOT01059865.1, read as the reverse complement.
TTGCAGGTTTGCATACTGACATCTCTGCAGCTGTTGATTAAAATATTCCCATACAACACCGGAATTATTACTCTGGTCAGCCATGTGAAATAAAAATAATGACAAAAACATGTACATACTCAAAATGCTACATTAGAAACAGTGTTAGACCGATATATGGACTTGGACTAGCTGTGTTCATGGAGAAACCCTGGCACCACAATGGTGGAACGAGCTCCCCCCTTCAGTCAGAACGACTGAATCGCTACCCATCTCTTCAGATTACACCTGGACCCTACTTGAACTGACTTATCTAACATGTAAGGGTCTCCTTCTACTCTTGTTCTCCCCCCCAAAAAATAAATTTACATACATAAATACATTATATATATACCGGTATGTATTCCTTCTAACTATGAATGCTACTTATTCCTATTGAAGGCTTAGCTGATGAAGACGGTTGGTTTGACTACTGTTGACAAAATGTACTTATTGTAAGTCGCTTTGGACAAAAGCGTCTGCTAAATGCTGTAATGTAATGATACCGGCAGTGGACGACATTGACTGGTGGATATCTGATTATTAATAAAGGTTGATATTAATCTAAATATTTGTGCTCGCCAGGCTGAAAAGTTTGATGGTGTTGTCCACTCTTTCATGGAGCGCCTGACGGAGGCAGAGAGGGTACTGAAATACGGGGTCATACCTGAGGAGGAAGAAGGCTTGCTTGCCTTCCACAGAGAGCAAGAGGTCAGTATAATGCAACACCTTATCTTTATTCTTTTTTCTTTTCCCTCTCTTCCCCCTCAAGGGAGGACAGAGTTCCAGGTGAGCTACAGAACAACACCCTTGAGCTGATAAGGATTCAGTATCTGTCTCATGGTCACTTAAAATCATAATTCCGCTTACAGGGTGAATACTTGCCGACACACGGGTTGAACCCAGGTCAGGTTGAAGGACAAGCTATAAACTTTATAATCTTTCATTTCTCTGCCCCTCTTTGTAGAAGTTGATGAGTGGCTTGCAGGCCCAGGAGATGGAACTAGAGAACATCAGGTGTTTGGGTGAGGAGATCCTGTCCTCCTGTCACCCAGACTCCATAATCACCCTCAAATCTTGGATCAGTGTCACCAAGACCCGCTATGAGGAGGTAAGTGCTCTCATGCATAATAAACAATAACACTTTTATTTTGCCAATAAATTAATACCCAAAAATAAAGATAAATTTAATAATCCCAGTGATGTATGAGTTCGTTGTCTTTAAGAGGAAAATGATGAATGGACTGAGACAGAGAAACTTTTGTGGTACCTTGAGCAATTTATATAATTGTAAGTGTGTAATGTTAAGATTTTAAAGATCCCTCTCTGTTTTCTGAGTCAGGTTCAGATGTGGGCCCAGCAGCAGGGCCAGAGGGTCCAGGCCAGCTTGGCAGCACTGGAGGCAGATAAAGAGGAGGTCCAGAGGCTTCTGGACTGGATCTCCTCAGCAGAGGAGGCCCTCAACCTCAGAGACCAAGAGCCTCCGCCTGAAACCACTGCACAGAATCTGGAACTGATTGAGCAGCACATGGTATGATATACACATGAACAGAAAATGTACACTTTTATTTTCACTGTCCTATGAGCCACCTAAAAGGTGTAAATAGAGAATAATACTACAATAGTATGATTTACGACTTGCAGAAGATACAGAAGGGACATTACTGTACCCGCATATCACTGGTCATTCTTCTCCACAGGTATTCATGGAGGAGTTGAACAAAAAGCTGCCAGAGGTGGAACATGCTACAAAATCCTGCAAACACAAGATCATCTCTAAGCAGCACGTTTCCCCCAGCAAAAGGCCACTCGCAAGTAAGTCAACATGGACTTCATTCCATTCTATCAAGACATGGTTACCAAGCTCGCTATGTACGAGATAATGTAGCCGGTCGTTATTGGAAAAGAAGCCCAGGGTTAGTTAGTGAAGGGACTTAGTTTGCAATAATGATCGGCTTGCTGTACATTATCCCGCTTACTACATGGCTACTTATCAAAGACATTGATCATTCAACACAAAATATTGATTTATAATTTCATTACAAGCTAAAGTAAATTACACGCTTCTGCCAAAAAATTGTCCAGTAATATTGTTTGCAGTAACCAATGAGTAAACTTATTTTTGACACATGGTATTGCTTTTATGTCAACGAAATAAACCAGACCTCTTGGCTGGGCAGTGATATGATTAGATGTGGAACAGCGGTGTTATTCAGAAGTAACAGATGTCAGAATGCCTTCATTGGCCAATCAGACTTTAGTATTCAACAAAGCCATGTAATAACGATGTGTAAAGCTTGTAAGATGGCGGAAATTAGTTGACTGAGCTGATTCAGATATGTGTGTCCCTGTTTCTCCATCCAGAGAGAAGGAGCACGCTGAAGCTCCAGCCTGCTGCACCGGTTCCCCTGGAGCACCTCGACCCCCAGACCCCACAGCTCAGTCAGCTGGTCAGCCACTGGCAGAAGCTTTGGCTCCTGGCTGTGGCAAGACAAAGCTGTCTGGAGCAAAACCAGCAAACACTCCAAGAGGTTGTTGTCCCTTTAAAATGTCACTGTAAAATGTAAATGTGTTATGGTGCCAATAGAGCAGCTTAAAACAGTGACAAAGTCTTTAGAATACTATTTCTCCAACATATTTTGTCAACTTAGCAATTTAGATGAAAAGTTTAGAGTAATAACTGATGTATACTGATGTTTTGATATTCTGTGTTTCTGGACAGATGGAAGAGTTTGCAAAGTTTGACTTCAATGTTTGGCGTAAGCGTTACATGCAGTGGATTAGTCATTTGAAGTCTCGGATCTTAGACGTGTTTCGCAGCATCGACCGGGACCAGGATGGACGCATCAGCCAAAAGGAGTTAATCGATAATGTCCTCGCTTCTAGTAAGACTTGCTTACTATACTCGTTTCAATATTACAACCCCATGTATCACTCATTGTGGGCTACCATTAATTTCATAGGACAGCAGCTACATTTACTAAATTAGCATGCTGACATTTTCATTTAAACCTATAAAGGCCAATGGAATGAATAATTTGAATAAACAATGGTTCAAATAAATGGACATATTTTTAGCTTGTTTGTATTTTATTTGATGTCGCCAAAATGTGTTTATTACCATATTTCCCCTTTCCCCCATGTTTACTATTCAAAACAAAGTAATAAAAACACAACAAATTGCACCATGGCCAATAGAGCTGCTACTGAGCATTTCATTGTATTAAAATAGCATATTCATGGCCCATTTATTGCCAAATGTTCAAGCCATTGCAATATATTTAGTCAACTGTCAAAATTGTTGGGCTTCTATATGTATGTATTGTAGAATTTCCAACCAACTCTCTGGAGATGAATGCAGTGGCAAACATATTTGACATGAACGGTGATGGCTTCATTGACTACTATGACTTTGTGAGTACACTCCACCCTAGCAGAGATCCCTACAGGAAAACATTGGATGCAGATCAAATCAATGAAGAGGTATGAACAGTATGTAAAATATGTGCATGAAGAAACATATGTGCAGTTTGATTTATTAGAGTGATTTATTCATATTGTGGAGAAACCGCCTCATCCTCATGTCTCAGGTGAGTCGACAGGTGTCCCAGTGTAACTGTCCCAAGAGGTTCCAGGTGGAGCAAATAAGTGCCAACAGATACAGGGTGAGTGATTTTCATACTCGCACATCTAACGTAATAATCCACAAAATGTTCATGTAAATAAATAGCTCTTTTGCTGCTCTTTATCTGATTGATACAACACAATAGTGATTCAACCAATATCCAGTTCATGAAAGCTTTTACATTTGCTGTTCTAAACACCCGGAGTCTTATAGGTCTTTCCTGGGAAAACCAGTTTGTTGGGAATAAATAGAAGTAGGTAGTAGGGAGCAGCGATAGCCTCCATGGCTGACAAAGAAAAGAGCGCCACCTACAGAAAATCCAATATAATAATCTAAGTTAAAACACATCACAGTACTGGACACCCTGTTCGATTGACAAGTGATCTCTGGGAAGTGCGGTGCAAAAACACCACAGCAATGAGAGCTTAGCACCAAAGATGGAGACAATAACAAAACAAGCAAACAAGGATCTTGCAGATTGCCACTTTCACTGTGCTGTTACTTGCCTGTACTTGAGCATTCTAGGTGGTAAAATAACTTGTAATGTCTATGTTGTTTTGTATGCTGCAGTTTGGGGATTCACAACAGTTGCGGATGGTTCGGATCCTGCGTAGCACCCTGATGGTGAGGGTCGGAGGAGGCTGGACTGCTCTCGATGAGTTTCTGGTCAAGAATGACCCATGTAGAGGTCAGTTAAGAACACATTGTATTATTTATATATATATTAAACATTATTTCCTTTGGCAGGTCCACAGTAACCAGTATGCCTAAACATGATGGAATTCATCTGTATTCCGTAAAGAATTATGACGCTCAAATGTATACAATCGCCAATTTACAGCCTAAAAATATTACTGGTACAGATAACTAATGTCAGATTAACCTTATTCTTCTTGTATGGATATTGAAAGGCTTGCAGCTGCCTCTGCCCACTTGCATACACTTCCTGGCTATAATTAAAGATCTGGCCACTATTTATTGTATTTAGCTGAGTCCTTCTATTGAGTCAGTTCCATTGTATTCAATTCCCCTGTTGTACGTCACCAACAGTAAAGGGTCGGACCAACCTGAAGATCAAGGAGAAGTACTTGTCTCCTGGAGGAAGCTCCTCTAAGGGTTTGACTGTCAGCAGGTCCAACTCTAGCCTCAGCCTCTACAGCAGTGCCTCAGCCCCCACCAGCCCTATGACACGCAAGGTAATCTATATGCTGTATCCTTTTACACATTGCTGTTGCAACATCCCAATTTCCCCATGCAGATCATCTTATCTTAGAGCACTAAAGGTGCTTCATGTAGCATTTTAATATCAATAAATCATTACCACATGCATTTTCACACATTAGTATGATTCCCATAAACAAAACAAGCCTATTGCTGAGAAGATTGGCAGACTCTACCGGCCTCTACACTGCATTTCACATTGTGTGCCACTGGGTCAGATTTGGCAGGAAATCTGCTGGATTGCTTTACGGAATAAAGGCAGATTGCTTTACGGCACAAAACAGGAACTATTTTACTTTGCAAGTAGTGCACAACTTTATTCCAGTTCCACTATTCGTACTCCAGAGTTTCAACTTCACAGTACGTTACCTCATCTGAATGCATATTGGCTGTTATCAAGGGCTGTTATCGGCTCTTATCCTTCCTCCATCCATCCATTCATCCATCTTCAACTGCCTATCCGAAGTTGGGTCGCGGAGGTAGCAGCTCCAGCAGGGGCCCCAAACTTCCCTTTCCCTGGCCACATTAACCAGCTCTGACTGGGGGAACCCAAGGCGTTCCCAGGCCAGCGTGGAGATATAATCCCTCCACCTAGTCCTCGGTCTGCCCCGTGGTCTCCTCCCAGCTGGACGTGCCTAGAAAACCTGCCTAGGGAGGCGATCAGGTGGCATCCTTACAAGATGGTGGAACCACCTCAACTGTCTCATGCAAAGGAGCAGCGGCTCTACTGCCAGCCACCCTCCTGAGAAAACCTTGTATCCACGATCTCATTCTTTGGGTCATGACCCACCTTCATGGCCATAGGTGAGAGTAGGAATGAAGATTGACCGGTAGATCGAGAACTTTGCCTTCTGGCTCAGCTCTCTTTTTGTCACAACGGTGCTGTAAAGAGAGCACAATACTGCTACCGCTCCTGCGATTCTCTGGCCCATCTCACGCTCCATTGTTCCCTCACTCGCGAACAAGACTCAGAGATACTTGGAACTCCTTCACTTGCCAAAGTCAAAGTGTAAGTGTAAGAGTTAATTTATCAAGTGCACAGTATAACACAAGGTCATTCTGAGCAGTGAAATTCTTAGGACATGGCAAGCAACTACTACGTAGTGGCATAAAAATAAAAATAGAAAATGATTTAAAATTGCAATATCTCATCCTAGATCTGCATAGGATACCGGCACGTTTGCCTCTTCTCTTTCCCCTCCGTCGGCGTATTGGTAAACACAGCGGCGGCAGGACAAAGAGATCGCAGCACGATAAGTTGAGAAAAAGTCTAAATCCAGTGACGAACAAACTTCCAAAAGTGCCTGTTGATCATACTATATGAGCGACAGTATGAGTGACAGACAGTATGAGTGACAGTGCAGTATGTACAAAAATAAAAACTATGCAAATAATAATAAACAAACTACTTGGGGTAAGGACTCAGTAGACAATCCACCGGTTTCCTGCTGAGAACCATGGCCTCGGATTTAGAGGTGGTGACCCTCAGCACAGCTGCCTCACACTTTGTTTTATATTACTGGGTAGCACCCAATCCAGTGAGTGGTCACATATCTTATCCTTCCTCTCGCTCTTCAAAACAAACGCATGCAGAGCGATGCCAGGGAGGGGGAAGCGGGGCAAGTAATGTTATCCTTGAGACAGGAAGCAATCGGGCTTATGGGAAATGTGGTCTTAATTTGGAGAAATGCTACATGGGGCTCAGTGGTTGGCAATGTCACCTCATAGCAAAAAGGTCCTGGGTTCAAATCTTGGCGCTGGTCTTTTCTGTGTGGTGTTTGCATGTTGCTCTGGTTTCGTCCCACAGCCCCAAGACATGCAAGTCAGGTGGGCTGGAGACTCTAAATGACCCATAGGTGTTTGTCTGTCTATGTGTTAACCCTGTAATGGACTGGTGACAGGGTGTTTTCCTGCCTTCCAACTAGTGTATACTAGGATAGGCTCCAGCCCCCCGTCACCCTGAATATTAATAAGTGGGTATGGAAAATTATGAAATGAAAATGCTACACTTAGCACCTTTAAATGGCACAGTAAAAAATATTTTACCATGGAGATGATACTGATCAGCCTTAAATATTTTGTTTCAGGCATTGCTCCGCAGGAGTTTCTCAGGTGACCGCTGCATCCGTCCCAGGAGCTCCATAGCTGCTTTGGGACCCGATCTACAGTTTGCCACAGGGGAGGACAAATCTCCCTCACCATCAGGTCAGCTGAATCACCTCAAATAATTTTTCATTTTCTTAAAGTGATCAGGGATTTCAGTGGATACACAAAAGTGAATATGAACTGTCCGCAAATTCAATAATTGTTATTAGCCTTGAAATTACCTTGAAAGTCATTTGTGATTTAATCATTTTGCATATTTTAGAAGAAGCGGAGAGGTTGCCCACATGATCACCTCTGCCTCTGAGCGCCATGTGTATGCTACAGTTGTGAACCCGAACACAGTCTTGGGATCCCGAAACAGAGATAAACAGAAGAAAAGTGACAGAGGGGCCAAAAAACGATGCCTTAGTCACATCTCAAAAATACTGAAGGCAAACTAAACTACTGCAAAGGTCATCCATAGATGATGCTAAAGGGCTATTGGCTTTGAGACGTCTGCTTGAAGATAATGTCTCCTGTGTACGGATATTGTGAGTTCAGTCCAGATGCTATACGAACATTTTTTGTCCCCATATGCGTTTCATACAGTAGTATCTGATTGCATAGAGTATGAACTGAGAAGATCTACATGGACACTTATTGCATGGTACCCACAGTCTAGCTCAAATCAGATGTTGTTTTTTGCAGCCTTTTGTGGTTATGAAGATGAGCTGTGTCAGACAGTCAAATCCAAACAAACCATTTACTCACTATCTGGGTGATCCAACCCAACAATACGCCCAATGCCGACATGGCCAGTTATGTGGTATAACTGATTTTAGGAAGTGACTTACAACTAAAGCACGTTTGTCATAGTATCATATCGAGATGTTCTGTCTTTGATTGCACCACTGACTGTCCAATAAAGGAGGATACCAAAACCATAAGTGAAGTGAAGAGTACGCTGTCCTTCACCTTTGTGATATATATTTTTTCATTTCATTCTATGATGAGAACATTGTTGGCAGGGCCACATTGTCATGTCTTTTATCTTTCTTTCTTTTGGCACCATGGTATCAATTTATGATGTATTTTAAATGTTCCGTAAGTATTGTTTTAAATGCTGCAGATTGTGTAATGAAAAATGCACTGAATAACAATGGGTCATTGATTTGTAGAGATTATTTTCTCAGGTTTGGTTTTGCCTTTTGATGTATGTTTTTCTGTGGAACATTACTGTGAGAATGTAGATGTGTTGTTTATTTCCTGATCATATTTACTGGATAACCCTAGGATTTAAAAAACATTTCTGTGTTCCGCTACAGTAGAGTAAGTGCATTATTTAGTTGTTTAAGTGGAACATTTGGCAATGTTCATGGATAATCAATTATCAATAATAATAACAGTTATTTTAGCAGTTTTATAAAAATGTATACTACATTTTACTTCAATTGTGTTTAATTAGAATGGACGAGATATGATATTGTCCAGCCACACACATATAGTTCTCAGTGAGATCTGTCTTGTAATTTTCCTCATTTCTTTTATCCAAAGCATTATATTATTTGTAATTTTTCTCTTATTTCTGCCTCTGATTTTGATTCCATTCAATAATTATCACAGCTCCTCTATATATTTCAATGTTACAAGAGGCCCGTAATCAGGAGCCAAATACATTAATTATAATACACTCCTTTCAAAAACATTTAATCAAAGAAATCATGTAAGACATTCCTATTAAAGTCTTTAAGCATCAACAGAAACCACAAAACCGTAGGTACATTTTGGTTCAGAACGGTACAAGTTCCCTCCAAGGAAGGCACATGGTCCATAAGATACTAATATGTACCTTTTTAACATGAAAAGGTACAAATAGGTATATTTTTAGCTGAAAATACTGTATATAAAGGAAATACCTACATTGGGTGCTACCCAGTAACATGAAACACATTTTCCTGAGAGTGAAGTAACTAGGGGTCTACCATCAGACTGTCTATCCCTGCACAGGCTGTTCAATGTTGTATTGTGCCTGGCTTTTATTTAGTGGTTTCATGAATTTCCAGTAAATATTTTACAATATGTTATGAGTATAAAGGTACTGTATTTGTATGTGTACATTTGTACTAGATCTACCTGAGATTGCGGACAGTAGCTTGTGTACTCAACATTTGCATTTAGCTCTATGCAGTTTTGAAAATATGATTTTTTAAAGTCTATCTAAATGTTTTTACATGATAAAGTACCTTTTCATATTAGCCTCAATGTGATGATGTTGGGGAAGATTGACAATTTACTGTACTGTAAAATTACAACAGACAGATTTCACTTCTACTGCTATGCACCCTAAACTTTCTGTACTGTACATGTTTCTATATGCAACACTCGTTCTGATGTCTAATTTAGGTAAACTTTAGATGAATGTCACTAATAATGTTACGTCTACTTGTAAAAAATAAATCTTTTTGTAATTAAACTGAAAACATTTGCCAAGATTGATTACCTCATTAAAAACATGGTGCTAGAAAATGGCAGATTGTAGTTTTATTGTACGTTCACGTGCTGGTGGTAAGATCTGACATCTGGGATTTAAAAGTTGGTTAGGGTTAGTTTATATAGATTATCGAGGGCTCCCCCCACACCATAAATACAAATTTGACTCTATAAGTCATTGCTGATATATGTATTTTGGATTTGCTTACCTTACACATGTGTAGTCGAAAAGGACAGATTTTTTTCCAGGTCAAGAAAAGGTAGTTAACTATACAAGTGTACACCTGTAGAGGGCACCAAATATCACATAAGAATTAAAACGTCAGGCAAAGTTTACAAAATTAACATTGCATGAATGTATTGGCGGTGTTGACCTTGCTGATCAACAGTATAGGTGTAACAATGTGCATATTATGATAATGCTTACATTAGATTAGAGTTGTGCTCCTAAACCAAAACAATATGAAATATTAGTTAAATTGTGTTTGCTTTCAAATATTTTTACAACCACAAAAGTTTATATTTTTACAGTGTATTTTATAGATGCACATAGTCTGCTCCTGTTCCTACACTACACGAGACCCAGTGGAAAGTGGATTAGGGCACGTCACATGACATGCTGCCTTCACATGCTCCTCGTAAGTTCCTCCAAGCTGTGGATCAAGTGCTTTTGGTCTAAAATAACAAAATAGAAACAGGCACATATCTACTTTGTGTTGCAGCAGCACATAATATATTTTTTTAGAATAATATTATATATCAGGCATGTCACATTTGTTTTAACTAATTCATTGGCCAAACATGATATATAACATACAATAACATACATGTTATCTATCATTATGTAACTATGGTACTGTGTCAACTGGCATTTATTTTACATTTGTATTTATTTATTTTGTTTCCTGTGCACTTGTATAACCTCTCTCCAGAGCAATCCACTGACTCTGCAGGTTCACACCCATTTCTGCATCCAGCTGTGCATCAGCTGAAAGGGAAGCAGGTAGGTGGTATCTTGTGCAATTTAGAATGATCGATGTATCATTATTATTACCTCTTATTTCCTGTGTTTCTTTTTTACTTACTGCCTTCCCTATTTCTGGCATTGTTCTGCCAATTGCTGCTGTAACACCTGCATTTCCTTTAGGGGATCAAAAAAGTGCAATCTAATATAATCTAATTTAAAATGTAAAGCATTAAAGCCAACTTATATTAGTTAATGTTGAGTTCTGTAATCTTCTACTGTTACATAACAATGAGGACATTTGATGTCTGCAGCTATCAGTTTATATTGCATTAAAAGGTTTATGGTTTAGAATTTTGAAAACTAATGAAAACTAAAACAAATAATTATATCTTTTAACAACTACTTTCAGTTCTGACAAGTTTCCCACTGCACCGTATTGTATGTTTTAGCTTGTCTTTGGCAAATGTCCAACTGTCTAACTTCATGTTACTTAACATACTTTATGAGATGTCTGTTCACCTCTATAATGACTGCTATTGTACAATATGTATTTCTTCTGTACGTTTTGGGATTATTTTAACACATTATTTTTTAATCACTATATTCCAGTCCTTATAAGGAGAAATACAATGTTGGCACAGTGTTGGGACATAGGAACATAATTATAATATATATTCAGATACCCTCATATACTTACTTATCAGTCCCAACTTTTCACATGTTTAAGGCAAAAATTATCAAGAAAAACCTTGTCCAGGCAGAGTCTTAGTCCTCCTATATTTAAATGTTAACCTTGAAAATGGTAGTATTTTGACTGGCTGGACGATATAATCAGCTTGTACAAGGGCATCCTGCTGTTTTGGTGGGAACAAGATTGTCTTACTACCAGATCTTCTTCCTAAAAGAAAACAGGAAATTCCTTTGAAAAAAGGCAAAGTTCATATATTCCACAAGGAAAAAGGTATAAAAGATAGTGTTTTGCTAAGCATTACTACTGATATTGATATGGTGACTTCATCATCTGTCATATCATCAATATGTGATGTTCAATGCATCCCAGGAGTTATTTTGTGATGAAGTGTTCTGGTGTAACCACTTTCCCTCAACCTGCCTCGTGTGCTTCTACTTCAGTAAGTGTTTTTCTACAGTTCCCAGACCCACGCCCCATTCAAAACACATGTCTTGTGGCTGCATTGCAAAACTATGGCGAGGTAACGCAAAAGTATTGCGAGAGAACGCTAAATGTATTGCGCCCCTACCACTGAAACCCAGACTAATGACATTATTTTAGTTTGCAGCTCTTTAAGGCAGGGTGATCCACCACACCAATCCAATGGTAGGGGAAACTCTGGGATACATTTGGACTTGAGATGAATAATTAATTGACAAGAAACATGGTTGAATAATTAAATGTATAAAGAAAATGTGCAAATAAAATAGACGTTTTATATTGGCAAACTGTATTTTCTACCCATCCAGTTCCAATACACATATCTCCATATAGTGTGTCGCATATCATGCAGCTACAGCAAGCAGCCGCCTTCTCCCCAGTCAAGTACAGCCTGTCTGTTAAAAGGAGGAGGGCAGACCCCGAGGTTGTAGTTGGGGGAGGGGGAGGAAAAGGAGGAGCTTCCTCTGGCTGAAGCCTCCCCTTCTTCTTCTGCTCCTACAGCATGTGCTACAGTAGCTGTGCTCGAGGCGCCGGGAGAGCACGTGGGTGGCGGAGTTGGAACGCTATTGGACGTGCGCGCATGCGTAGTCCCTCCCCTGTCAGGTGCATTACAGACACGGAAGCAGAATGTATGTAAGCCTGAGGATACCGTGCGTTTTGTGTGTGTGTGTGTGAGCAGGAGACGAGGGGGGCGGGCACGCACGCACGCACGCACGCATTACTGATGTAATAGGGAGAAGAAGAAAAAAGCTCTGATCACGATGGAGTGAAATGTTTTTAAGCGAAAGGAGGACGAGGAAGACGAGGAAGACAGCCGCTTCCTGACTGTTGTGAACGAGGTAAGATGATGAATTCTGACCCCTTAGGATTGTGCAGGAAGTGTGGAGAAAGTAGAGGTTATCCTACAATGATCAAGGCTTTTCGGGTCCATCTGCTCCCTGTGTGTGTTGATTAGGCAAGTGGATGGTCAAATGTCAAGGTGCATTAACCTACAGTGTATACAAGAGGAAAGTAGGAACCCAGTATTACTCTACAATTTTGACAGGGACCAGAAGTTTTAGTCAAGTTTTAATTCACAGTTAACTATTTCTTCCTGGTATTTCCTAATATAGCTGATACACACCTGTATTCATTTTGTAAGAGACTATGCAAGACTGCTTTAATGCTGTTTTTGTTTGTAACCTTACCGAATTGAGCTTTTGGTTCATTATTCTAAACCAAGTAAGTTTGGAATTTATTTGTTTGTAATAAAATGAGCATCATGCATTAAAAAAAAAGAGGGCCATTTTTTGACAAGCACCACAGTACCAATAAAATACATGTTGTGCCGGCACATCACTTAAAAAATAAAGAAACTTCAAAGAAATTAAATAAAGAATTTGCCTCAATGACCCTTCTGATGTCATTGATTACGTTTGCGTGTTAATGTGTTGGCATGGTCTATATGAAATCTAACTTTTTTCCTCCATTGTTTATATGTGTTGATGGGAGCAAATCCCTGATAATGATCACATTTGTGTAGCTTTAGGTCACAGCCTCACACTAATCTCTCTGTCGCTGTCTCTGTGACTGTTTCTGTGTGTATTTCACAACCACATGCAGCTTTTGGGGGAGCAGTGTGTTAGTGTGTGAAAGGTCAGGTATCCCTTGCCAGATAGGGCATAAAGTAGGGAGGGAATAAAAGAGGGGGATAGAGAGTGGGAAGGTCATTCCCAGTCACAAGGGCACATAGTGAACAGACATGCTTTTGTAGGCAGTGACAACATGTGACAGTCAACTATGCTATGACAATTTGTTGATATATTATTTTATATTTGTGATATTATCAATATGATTTGATTAGGGCAATTTTTTCGATTAGTCGACTAATCTAACGATGATTTCTGTCGCACCCTTCATGTCTGCTTCCTGTGGGCACGCCGCGGCTCCTCTTCTGGGAGACGGTGCATGGAGCCCATGGTACTATACTGCAGAGACAGTGAACGTATTAGCTAGCTGTCTTCTTAACTTAGCTAGTTAATACTCCAGTCTGCAAACACACGACACTAAGTGCAAAGTGACGGAGCTGAAAACATTGGTAGCCTAGCCAAGCGCTAAACAACTGTAAGCTCTAGTGTGCTCTAGTACGCCGTAAGCTAGGTGCTGTTTAGCTAACGTTACATACAGCTTGTTGGTGGGCACGCAACCTCAACATAACTGAAATAGCATTCGCTTAGCAAGCATCATTCATGAGATGTTCTGTAAGCAGGTAAGCTAATGTAAACATTACAATACTATGGCTAACTAGCTAAAACGTACCCATGATCCGAAGTAGCAGTCATCACGGCTCCAGGGTGTTTGCGTTTCCAATGCTCGTGCATCGCCGTAGTGCTGCCATGGAATGCCAATTCTGCTTTGCATATTCTGCATGTAACTAACGTATGTGGCTTGTTGTCTGTGAAATGCTCCCAGAATGTCTCGTGTCTTGCTTTTTTTGGCTCTTCATCCCCCTCATTCTCCTTCCTTACTGCCGTCATTCATGCTCTCTTCTTCTTTGTCGTTAGTACAGAATGCAGACAATGGAAGTGATACTGCCCCCAGCACTACCTGTAGTGCATTGCAGTTACAAATGAACATTTGCGCGGTTTTGAATTAACGTTACCGGCTCTCTGATTGTTTTTATATGACGCATCAACTCTAAAATTCTGAGTAGACAAGTTTTTATGATCAACGTTGTCGATTATGTCGAGCCCTAGATTTGATTTTTCGTTTGCACAGGTCACCCAGAAGACACTTGATTTAAAAGAATGTGATACATTTGTCAAAACAGCCTTCATGGCTCTCTTATAGAGCTCCAAAATAATAGGCTTTTGAAGGCTGGTACTGATATTTTTTTCATGCCAAAACATTAAAAAAAGAATTAAGCATCCAGTGTTTCCCCCAGAATTGTATTCTTGACAGGGGTGGAAAAGCCTCTGAAACAGCACTTGGACTCTCACGGGACACTAAAACTGTCCATTGAAACCTAGGATAATAATAATAATATACATATATCCACGCATAATTATGTGGAATCAAATCATTACAACCAATTCATGTTAGACAACCAGTGTAATATTGATCAATTCTACATTAAATATGTAATCAAACAAACTATCGTATCATCATATCAGAGGTAGACAAGACTGGCCTTTATACATTTTTGTAATCAACGGCCAATATCTGCCTGATGTATTGACATTGCTGACCCTGTACTTGAAAATGAACTTCATGCGAATGAAACTTTTTGTTATCTCAAATCTCTTTTTGATTGTGGAGGGATCCTTCTAGTTGCACATGCTAATCAAATTTGGTCATGTTGTTTATGTATTTCAGATTGTATATATCCACATTTCCTGGTATTCCTCAATATTACCTTCATCATGTCACTGCTGACCCACGTGCTGGCATGCCTGTTTGGCATGGGCTCATGGGTGGCCATCAATGGGATGTGGGTGGAGCTTCCCCTGATCGTACCGGAGATCCCAGAGGGCTGGTACCTGCCCTCCTACCTCACAGTCCTGATCCAGATGGCCAACATAGGGCCTCTCTTCATCACCCTCATGCATCGCTTCCGCCCAGGGGCGCTGGATGAGCGTCCGGTCATCTACTGCATCGTTGCATTGGGGATCACTGCCACGTTCCTGCTGGCCTTCTTCTGGAAGCACACAGTGACACTAGGGGGCAATTTGCACAGTTTGCCCCTCCTGGTGCTAAGCTTCCTGCTTTCTGCGGTGGACTGCACCTCCTCTGTCACCTTCCTGCCCTTCATGATGAGGCTGCGTCCCCAGTACCTCACCACATACTTTATTGGGGAAGGGCTCAGCGGCCTGGTGCCTGCGTTGGTGGCTCTGATTCAAGGTGTCGGGGTGGTCCACTGTCGAAATGCCACTGTGGCCGATGTAGCCAACAAAACGGTTGATAACGCGACTCTGGGTGGCAGTGGAGAGCTACAGGCCATCTACCAGCCAGCTAACTTCTCTGCCCAGGTCTTCTTCCTCTTCCTCAGTACCATGATGGTGGTGTGCCTGGCAGCCTTCATCCTACTCAACCACCACCCGGCTGTGGCTCGGGAGAGAAAGAGTGATCTGTACTTCAGTGATGATCTGGCCCCGGGGAAGAGGGAACAAGATCTGTCTCTGCACTCCAAGACAGCAGAGCAGAAGCCTATGATCAGTTCCTCGGAGGGCGGCAGGAGGGTGCGGCGGAGCTCTTTTGGTACGGGGACGTACACCAGCACAGAGGTGGTGTTCATCTTCGTGGTGCTGGCCTGGGTCAATGCCCTGACCAATGCAGTGCTGCCTTCGGTACAGTCCTACTCCTGTCTGCCTTATGGGAACCGGGCCTACCATCTGTCTGCCACCATGGCAGCTGTTGCTAACCCCGTGACCTGCTTCATCGCCATGTTTATACCGATAAGGTAAACACCGATTTCTTTAACGTAATACTCCTATTAAAGGGGCAATAAGTACTTTTTTCCCCTTCTCCATACCACAAAATGACCATAATAAATCTGCGGAGGGTTGATAGGGTTGTTGATCAATACCGATGACTCGATGATTAATTAGCAAGATTACTCCTCTCAATGGAGAAAATTGAGCTTTATCATTTGTGTCAATTACAGGCCACCGTCATTTAAGGGAGGGTTGGGGTGGGGGCTATGTTAGAGACTTGTGCAGGAGGTA
>OMOT01059862.1:0-23528 GCA_900312575.1 Acanthochaenus luetkenii | reverse complement strand
TTCCCTGGCCACATTAACCAGCTCTGACTGGGGGATCCCAAGGCGTTCCCAGGCCAGCGTGGAGATATAATCCCTCCACCTAGTCCTCAGTCTGCCCCGTGGTCTCCTCCCAGCTGGACGTGCCTGGAAAACCTCCCTAGGGAGGCGATCAGGTGGCGTCCTGACAAGATGCCCGTACCACCTCAACTGGCTCCTTTCGACGCAAAGGAGCAGCGGCTCAACTCCGAATCTCTCACGGATGACTGAGCTTCTCACCTTATCCCTAACATGCCACTGTTAAGTCATAAAACAATCACTCTGTATATTTTCTAACAAGTGCCCTGGTACTTTCTAGGTGCTCAGGTGGAGGGGTGGAGTATGCATGATTGGAGTGAGTGAAACTACGTTGACTTTAAAAACTTCAATTGGTAAAACAGCCTGTGAGATGAATGTAATATGCAGAAATTTGGTAAGTATTAGTGGCATCACAATTTCTAGGAGCAGTGAAGAGGTTGCAGATATCAACAGCCGTAAAAGTGGTAGGATTCGTGCTTCTGATTGCAACAATGCCATCATGATGGAAGATGGCATTGAGGACCCTTAAAACTGCTTTAAAAATTCTAATTTCATATTGCCAGGGGGTATTTCTTTAAGCATGATTATGCAGTTAGGTAATTGCATGACATAAGTGTTGTTGAGAACTGTGTATAGCAAAATTTAGGTTGAATTTGACCATTTCCAAAACACATTAACAACTACCTGCAGGCCTTTTCAGTTATCTGTCATACTTAATCCTGCTTCAAGAATGACTAAAACGAACTTTCTTCGAAATACATAATCTGTCATTGAAATGAAAGCCAGGTTAATCCCCTTTCTAAAAATACAATACTGTTTGGCGACAGTTTTTCATTTCCTAGTGCATTGACTTTACCTTTGAGTCTGTCTATATAGCCATAATTGAACAGTAATCAAATTAGTTGATGTGATCAGTGAAAATGTGTAAATGCGGACATCCAAAAATTACTGTATATTTGAAAGCCTTTGCATTAGTAGATCAGACTTCTCTCTTTTTTTTCTGTTTAATAACAGCAATTTAAAAAAAAAAAAGTTCAATATTAATACCCTTTTCAGGAGTTATTCTTCACATCGAGAACTACTGAGGTGTCGATACTTCAGTATCCATCCACCCATCCCTACTGCAGACATATACCAGACCTCATGAAATGAGCAGTGTGCGTGTGATGCCATTGATCTGATACTGGAGAAGGGAGACCTGATTGATGTCATGCTCTATTCTGAATCACTGATCTGTGGCGATGGCTACAAGCTCAATCACTTATCTGGTTTCCTGCTCTTCTCCATGTGAGGAAGAACAGGCAATTTTTCAGCTTTCATACATTAATGAAGACCTCTCTGTTTTTTGTAATTTGGTTGACTACTTGATTGTTGATTTGGTCTTAGTTGAGGCTATAGTGTTGTAGTAACAACACAATAATAATAAAAAAACAGTAAAAAAAACTATAATATAGCATGAGAAGGAGCAGATAAAGTAAAGATGAACAGTGGTATGGCTATAAATATTATTCAAATATATTCAAATTAATAATATAAAATATGAAAACGATATAAATCATCACATAAGACATGGAACTGGTCTACTTGTTGGCTTAATACAAAACATTTTAAAGACAGGATTAGGAATAGGAGAAACTGCCAAACATGAACACTTGACCTTACTTGAAGAAAGGCTTTAAGGGATTGAGAAATACAATTTAAAAATATATATAATTTCCTCTAGGGGTGAAATGAACTCTATCATACAGAAACGGTCATACATGAGGATGATATACAAAGCTTCCACTTGAACAGTGACAAATGTAGCCATAACACTGTTAACAAATGTCCTGGCCTTGTTGATCCTCTCTGGACTGATACCAGCCTTCCACTGGCATCTCTGGGTGAGGGCAGAATGGATGATCTTCATCCTGGGGGAACTACCGGTGAAGGAGGTACAGGTCCTCCATTGCTGAGACGAGCTTGACCCTGCTGACCTCCCCCAGGTTGTTTCCGCCGCATTGAATAAGGAGGACGACCAGGGCAGATCTTCTTGCAGGAACTGGGTAAAGAAGGGGAGAAGGCCTTTCCACTTGAGGCCCCTTGTCGAACAACTGGATGCAGGTGTAATCCAGACCGAGGTTGGTCCCCATGGTATCTACAGCTATCTTAGATGGAAGCTGTTTAAACTACAGTATATGAAAACAACTGAACATAAAACCAGTCTATATAACATGCTCAATGTCTCCTTATGTCTCTATCTCACACATGCATCGCATATACACTAAGGTGACCAGATTCTTGGGAGAAAATGTGTGGTTCAATCAAAAGTGATGCTGCTCTACCCAGCATAGGTTACATGGTCCATGTAATTCAAATGCTGATGTGCAAATTGGAAATTGTGTGAAACATCAGATGTCAATCCAGACGGGATAAAAATTGCTCCAGGACATCAGAGTTAAGTCATACAATACAGTAGGTAGGTAATTTCAGCCAGAATGTTTACCAATATTTGGCTACTAGAGGAGGTATGGTAACGTTTTGAATCAGTGATTTAAACTCCCAATTCTAGTACCGTCCAGATCGATGCTATGTGATTTAAAAAATTACAAATACTTTGCACAGTAAGCATATTCTGGAATCTGACAGAAATGATACGACCCCTTAGCAATTTATAGCAGAAATAAAGTAATACAAATAGATTGCATTACAATCATAAGCTTATATTACCAACGGTGTCCTACAATACTAATCCTATCCAGACAGTCAGACATAATGAAATCACTGTGGTCCTGAGGTAAAAAATATTTACTAAAATAATATTAACTGTGGGGTCCACCCAGGTTCCTCGTGCTCCACCCTTTTACTCTACTGCGCAAACTCTGGCTCCAAAAAATAACAACATGGTGGCACCCGTAAACACGAACTCTTGGCTTCAAAACTACCCTTTAGAAACCAATGGGTAATGTCACACTCATACGGAGCCCCCCAAAGCTAATGGCGAGAATTTTTGTTATTGCGTTCTGTCGCAATACATTTTGCGTTCTCTCGCAAAACTTTTGCATTACCTCGCAATACTTTTGCGTTGTTCACACCTTGGTTCCGCTCCCCCGTCCCCATTATTGTATGTATTGCATAATGAATACAGACAGACATGTTGTTGCACATAGTCTGTAGTTATGTTAGTAACTAAAATAGACTCCTACCAAACCTATTTGCCAGTTCTTGATATTTCTGGTCACCGACTTTTTATATGTGGATTATTTAATTTAATTTATATATAACTTTTAGAAATGTAGATTCATTTTGGCATATGATTAGACTTTTACTACTTTTTTGTTATATAAACTTGTCATAGAGGGGGCAGGACAAGATAAGCCTTGGCTTCATCCTGTCCTTTCTCTAACTTAACTTAAAAATGTTATGTTGTTGGTGATTATTATAGATTGTGTTTGTTTATGGTTCGAGAAAAATAAAGATCAAATCAAATCAAAACCGAAGAAACCAGCAACTGCTACACTTCTGATTGAGCTTTTGAAAAGTTCTTAAAATGTTATGCAACAGTTTTACAGTTTATACTGACTTGCCACTGTATAATCTTCTGTTTCCTAGATTTGATGTTGGCTCAGTTAATAATTAATTGATTGACTCAAACGGCTGTCACAAGAGGAACTACAGACTAAAATATATATATATATATACAGTATATACTCTTTACATTGTGTGGCCATTGTACAGTGCTATTTTCGTATTGAAAGCTTATATAGGCTACAATAAATACATGTTTCACTTGTGAAATGCTTGTTTTTTAATTATGTTAATAGTTTACCTAAGTTAGCCATTCATTGTTCATATTATTCTTTGATACTGATATAACAGTAGGGGTCTCATAGAGACTTAATGGCAAAAGTATTGCAATGTAACGCAAACATATTGCAAGGTAATACAAAATATATTGCGAGGGAACGCAATTAAAATAATTATCGCCGTGAGCTTGAGCTGGGGGCTCCGTACCCTCACTATATCTATATTATATATATATAAGTCTGTGGCTGAGCCCTACACTAGTGATGGTGCAGCCTGCGTTTCATCTGATTGGGATTGTGAGAGCAAGCTGTCAGAAGCAGACAGGGCCGTTGCTTGTATTTGAGGGTCCACTAACTGCAGCTTCTTGTCCAATCGCATGTGTTTATGCAAATGACTTAGCAAAGCACAGCCAATCATTGTGCTGTAGCGGTGCTGTGTGAGACGGGAAAGCAGACAGACATGAAGGGAAGTAGAGAGAAAGAAATGTAGCGATCACAATACAATTATTATTTGTTGAAATATACCTAGTTGGTTTCACTTTTTGATATATACAATAACCATGGTTTCATTTTTTCATTTTCCATACATCTAATTCTTATTTTATTTAATTGAGGTACTTTTACCTCACTGTTTCTTTGTGTTTTATTGTACGTAAAGCACTTTGTAATAAAAACAAAACAAAAAAGAGTTATCATTACTATAACTATTGTTATATTTATAGTCTGTGCCTGTCGCATTGATGTAGCCAGGTCAGTTTTAGAATGTTGCCATGTTTTGTGATTCTTTTGCAAGTAGTTACATCTCTCCGTTTTCATCTAATATTTGATCTGGATTGGCCTTTAGAGTTCTGCAGCGCCTAAACAATGCAGCATGGTGGCTCAGTGGTTAGCACTGTTGCCTCACAGCAAGAAGGCCGTGGGTTTGAATCTCCGTCCCGGTCCCGGGGCGTGGGTTTCCTCCGGGTGCCCCGATTTCCTTCCACAGTCCAAAGACATGAGCTTGAGTGTAATATGTATGTATGACATAGCAGATGATGTAGTATGTATATGATATAATTAGTATATGATGATGTATATGTAGTGTGTTTTAATATGTATATGATGATGTATATGTTTTAATATGTATATGATGATATGTAAGTCGCTTTGGAAAAAAGCGTCTGCTAAATGCCGTAATGTAATGTATGAAGTAAATTCTGTGTTTCATATATGAAACGCCCACTCAGAAAGTCTCCTGTCTGTAGTATGGACCCCCCCTCCCGTCCAATGTCTGTTGACCTTTTCACCCTGTTCATATTTATGAAAATCAGTTGTCAGACGTATGGTTTCTCATGGTGGATGTCAGATTCTCCTCTCAGATCTTCAAAAGTTCAGACTGGACAAAGGTCATACAGGATTCAGATATAGTCCACTTGTACTTATTTGAAAATCTATACAAATCCACCTAAAACAAGACAGCACTGTTTAAAGGAACAATACGTACTGCCCCGTATCCCAAAATGACCATAATATATATGTGGGGAGGTTGATAGGGATCAACATTACTACAGTTATGCTGCTATTACCTGTGTCTTATTTATTTTCCTATTGCCTTCCCCATCTCTGGCACTGTGTTGCCAATTGCTGCTGTAACACCTGAATTTCCCCTAGGGGATCAATAAAGTGCATCAATAAAGTGCATCTAAAGTTACATACATTACTTCATCAGAGGCTGAGATTTCTGGTGATTTCAGTTCACCGATACAAAATGTCTTCCTGGACTTCAAATGAAGAGAGAACAGAATTTGTTGTTGACATTTCCCTTTCAAACTGACTAGAATTCCAAGTCTGTGACTGCATCCCCTCTATTCACTTTCACCAAATATGGTGTGTTCACACTATTCTGCTTTTGTGAAACTAACAATGCCGATTTTATATTAAACCCTAATCCTAAAAGTCATCCCCCTCTCTATTTCCTGTGTCTCTTCACTATACACTATATAATACATCTATCTAACTATCTAATTATAAAAAAGCATCTTAATGATACATACATTTGTTTCTTTGAGTGGAGGCTGGATACTCTGGAGTTCATTCATTGTAAAGCCCTTTGAGACATGCTTGTTTAAAAGGGCTTTATAGATAAACATGATTCATTGATAATGATCTACTAATTGTGAATATATTTTGTGGATGATAATGACACTGACTTACCTGAAATTCCATGGCAGTCTTTTCAGGAGTTGAGAAGTATAATTACCATGATATTTACCTGATCCTAAATGAAATAGTTCCCTGTAATGGTTAAATGCACTCATCTACTTCTAACTATCTCATCGCACTTACCTGTCCTGGTTATCCTTTTTGCAGAGAACCTCTCGATTTTAATCAAACATCTCCTGTGCTGTGAATCAAATCAGTTTCCTGTATATGTTTTGACCTTGGGAGATTCTGCTTTGATAATAGAGGGTGACGACATGCTGCACTGGTTTGCAGGCAGTCCTAGAGTATCTAATTATTTATATAATTACTGTACTGACTATATTTGCAGCTCCAGCTCCATTATAGGGCCCTTATGGGGCTAGGCAGTATATTGAGGTTGTATGTAAAACCTTGTGTGTATATAGTGTACATAATATTGATTTAATCGGTTGTAAAAATGGCATTGCATGTTTTATTATACCTTTTACTTATTAGGGTCATGTGGCCTTTGCATGATTGGATTGCAGTGTCAAGCAGTTCTTTTTTTCTTAGCACTTAATTATGCCTGGGGGAGCAGCCTGCACATCCAATGTGCATCCTCTTAGTACATAATATTTTCAGCTGTGGTGAGTGAGTACAGGATCCCATTTCTCTCATGTGCCCAAACATAACTCTAGCCTTAACTGAAGTTGGCGACAGTATATTCATCAGTCATTTCAGCAGGTAACTTATAGATAGTTTACATACATTTGGGGTAGTTTGTTGAAACAATTATTGTTAACGGTCAGCTGATACACTGTTGAATATCTACTAATACATTGTTGCGAGTCAACAGTGGACTTACCTAGTTTTTCACAATGCCGGGCCTGGTTCATCCGCTCTGTATTGCCCAACACTCATCTCTCGCGTTCCTCTGGACGTGCAGTTTCTTCACGGTACACTGTTCTGCGGCTTGTTTCGCAAATGCTATTCCCTTTTGATGCTTGTGCTAAGCCTGCTGCTACATCTGCTCTGTTGTTCCTTCCTGTTTTGTGTTCCTCACACTGTTTTGGTTCGCCACTTAGTAGCGTAATATAATTTACATGAAAACAATGGAACGCCACATTACCATAGCACACACTTTGATCCCATTAATAATTACTCTATCAGAGAGAGTACATATGGCATCCAACCTCGCTTGCTTGACAGTAGCAGGCTACTTTATCACCTGTCCTTGTGTTTGCACTCCACTGTGATATATTTTCTCTTCATGTACAAAAAGATAAAAGGGCTTGTCTGAATCTGGGATGCCCTGCAATGCTATACGGCTTCCCTAATGGGATACTTGATTCCCTGAAGTAACACTAACTTAGTAATGGCTGGATTTTCCTGTGCAGGTACATGTTCAAGCATTCACGTGGTCTCTCTGCATATTCTGAAACTGCCTTCCCTTTTCACTACACGCACTCGGTGACCTTCCTGGCGTCTTATTTGCATTGCAGCTACCTAACAGCCTCTTGCAATGCTTCTGCAGTGATTTGCCAATTCTGTTTCTGAGTACTTGGACCTGTGTGGGTTTGTATATTCTTCTGGTAGCTGTTTAATGAGGATTGGGGGAAGGAATTATTTATGTATGATGTAACAATCATATGGTATGTTCAAGGTGTTTCTTAACTGGATTGGGATTGTGTTTTTAGATACTTTCCACATCCACAGGTGTGTACATCCCATGCTGAACCAGATGATACTGAACTAGTCCCCCATCTGCTATTGGGGGGTCAGCCATGGGGGGAATTTGGCCTGGCCCATACATTTTCATTTGCATATGAGCTTTAATAGGATTCACTTGATGTTCTGAGGTCATAGTATCCTCAAAGGGCATAAGGACATTATCTATCCACATCCAGGGACACTGGGGTATGGCTCGATCTTAATGGCTACAAAATTCTCCAGCCCCCAGACTCATGTTGACTGCTTGGCTTTAACCATAGTTTGTTTCGGTTCATTTCACTCCTGAGTCACCGCTTTATGTTCTCGCCCAACTGCCCAGCTGCTCTTGTTAGGGGCCAGCCAGCTCTTCTGCCGGTCCCTCTTGTATTTTTTATGTATTATCATTATTATTATATCTTACAAAAACTGCCTTTCCATGCATTTACATGCACAAAGCTCCAGTCCCATGCCAAACGACACTCACTAAAGTATAGGGCAAATAGTCCAGATGGCGCTATAGCAGTGGTGCTACAGCTCTGAAATGTTCCATTAATATCGGCCCAAAAAAGAGAAAATGTTTGTACACTGGTACCTCCACTCTGTTTTCATTAATAAACGGTTCAACTAATTAAGTCTAACTACTCCCACATATTTTGGACAAATTACATGAAAATTGAGCATCCATAGTCATGCACAGACAATTTTAATTGTAATTTTTTATTTGATCAAAAATGTAGCACACAGTGTATGAAAATGTCTGACTATAAATGGTAGTTTACACAGCCATTGTAAATTGCTGCTTACTCAATGTCCAATCTTGTCGTCATAGATGAAACTTACAACATTTCAGAATTGTATCTCAAAAACTTATTTTTATTATTTATTATTTGAATTCTGTTCTTATGGAAACCATTGTGCATCATCATGCTCTCCCTGAGACAGTCCTGACAATAGCCACAACCAGGGCACCCATCACACCCAGGTGGTGAAGTAAGCAGTGCACATGACCCATGGGCTACTCCTGATTGGTCTAAATATAATGCTATGAACAGACACACACAGGGACAGACACACATGTCATGTGTAGAAGCGGCTGCACATCTTAACCATGTAATCCCGGTCCACAGAGATCATGTGAAAGTGCATTGTACAACTGTACATCAATCAAAGCCAACTGAAAGGACATAAATATACATAGTGTCTCTTTTTCAGTGTTGAATGAGCTTGGAGGGGTTGTGGTTATATTTTCTGCCTTCATCAAAGGACTGGAGAAGAGGCTGCTGGCGGGTTTTTTTCCGCTGCCGCCGGTTGTTTCCTCTTGTTCTTAACAAATGTGTCGTAATGGTCGGGATGACGGCTCTTCAGATGGGTAACTAAATTTGTAGTGTTCAAGGAATGCGACATGACTCCTCCTCGCATGACCGACGCCGAGCAAGCATTGCAAATAGCAACTTCTGTTTCAGACACTTAAAAAAACCTCCACACCTCAGACATGTTTGTTTTCCCTCTTTCATGCTCGACGTGATGACGAGAGCAGCAGCTGCGCACCCTCGCGCCAGGGACATGGCGTCTAGCATTCAGCCAAGCATTTGAGCATAGTTAAAGCATCTTTTAATCGGCCAGTCATATCGACAGAAATTATATTTCTGATGATAAGCCGTTCATTTTTAAGCCATTATCGTCCGATAACAATGTCGTGCCGATATCATCCATCCATACTACAGTTGGCTACAGCGATAGAGACTGGCAAGTATTGTGGATGTTATCGACATACCATCCCTATGGCTATTACATGGAAATAAGATTGAAAATCTGCGACATGATCCTTTGACAGAGGTCTTGGCTGCCTGGGGACTGTGCGAGAAGCAGCAAGTTGCAGTAGCTACAGGCAATGGATCTAAAGTTGTCAAAGCCATCGCTAGATCAGTGGACTAGATGATGCTTCCAACACAGGCTATATACCTTGCCATTGATAACTTTAAGGCAACATTTGATCAAACTATTGTATTATTTCTAACTTAATATTATTGCTAAAATCACAACTGATTCACAAGCTATTGATAATTACCTCCGGCCTGCCTAATGTTAATTGAAAGATTATTGGGGAAAAAAGTTTCATATCAATCAGAAATACTATATTACATGATAGGTACAATATCAAATGGGCTTGCAATAGTGGATTATGATTTTATTGTGTATTAAAAATATTCATTTTTTAAACATGCTTGCAGCCTGTTTGAAATGAGATATTGATTATTTTGAATATCTTACATTCAGAAAATGCTGTAAAAGATGATTGCATTGACCAGGCAACAGGACTGTGCAAGAAGTTAGTAGGACATTTCTCCCACAACTGTAAAAAAGGTGTCCTTGAATGAAGCACAGAAATAACTTAACCTTCCAGAGCATGCACTCATTTTAGAGTGCCCAATAAGATCGGGCTCAATCAATCAGTCAATCTTTATTTATATAGCTCTTTTATACAAGTATGTCTCAAAGGGCTTTACATTGCATGCATCATATAGACATACTACATCACACCATGCACCACACTACACACAAACATATTGTGGCAGACTCGTGGGAAAACCGAGTCTCCACCGGGCCAGAGATGAGAAACACAATGTCCACAACGGGGTTTACGATCCAACACACAGCTTTATTTACCATTTCACGGTACAAACAGGGTCTTAGCACAGAGTCCATGGGATAAGGCAGAAGAATAGTCGGGTCGTAATCCGGGATTCAGCAGGAGAATGGTCATTACACAGAAAACGTTCATCAACCGGGGAGGGGGGGGGGTTCAAGAACCGTCCGTAATCCCCAACGTTCTTGACTCTCTCTCTCTTACTCTCCTCGGCACCCTGCCTCACTCTACCACTCGCCACTTCACGCACCACGGGTCACACACCCTCTTCTCTGGCTTCCTTCTCTTCTTAAAGGGGCCCGCTCTCGGCTCCGATTGGCCCTGACCTTCCCCTTTAACCTTCCCCAGCTGCATCCCATCTTGCTGAGTAGGGGAGGGCTGTCCCTGGGCTCTAGCACCCCTAGAGGAACCTGCCTACACTGCTCCTCTTTCCACTCTCCCCACCTAACCACCCTCCGTCTGCCACAATATATTTAAGACAAGAGATGATAGAAAGAGTCCTGGAGCAGCAGAGGGCCTTGTCTCGGGTTCTCTGTGGATCAGAAAACAAGACAACTAGTGCCAACAAGGCAGGACACAGAGGTCCAGGAGTCTGTGAGCAAAGCACTAGGTCCACTGCAGGAATTAACTACACTAACTTACTGAGGAAGACTACATCAGCGTGTTTAACCTGAAGTTGGTCCTTTATCTCCTTGAGGAAGAGGACACTGATCTGATTATGACAATCAAATCCTTGACTATCGAAAACAACAAATACCAGGACAGTGAGCCAAGACCTGCTGGTCATTCCTGGATCCAAGATTCAAGTGTGGAGAAGATGCATAACATCAAGGATATAGTGACAATGACAGCACACAAGGTACATTTCATTTTAAAAGGGGATATCATATAGAATGAGAAAGACTAGTGCAGTTTTCATTTGTAAGAATAAAAGTTACATTTGAAGACATATTTACTGTATACATTTTCATGCAATTATGTAAAACTATGCATAATGTAAGGCTATATATCTAGCTATAATCTATTATTTACTATATTCAAGGAAAAGCAGCAGCAATCTGTGAGTACCACAGAGATGGAGCCACAGAACTCAGATCCAAAGAATCCACCCGCAGCAAATACTAAGAAGACATTGGGCCGTCTTTTCAAGAGCAGCAGTGACACGACTCCAGCTGCATCTGATGCCCTCTAACTTGAGGAAGCACTGGCAGCTGAGCTCAACTATTACATAGGCCGTGAGGAAGACCCCCTGAAATGATGAAAGTGCCACCAAATAAACGTTCTCAGGCTGAGCAAGCAAATATACAACACAAAAATACTTGTGTGTACTGGAAACCAGCTCACCATTTGAGAGGATTTTTAGCACAGGAGGGAATGTAGTGACAGCACACTGCTCCTGTCTCAAATTAGTAATGGTAGACATCCTGTTTTTCCTTTCCAAAAATCAGCAATCTGACCTGGGGCCAGAGGTCTTAATTTACCAACACTGTGACTGCTGAAGAGATGAAACAGTTTGGACTTTTGGCTACTGAAGTAAATTGTAGCTCATGTGCACTAAATAGTTTACAGTTTGTGTTATGCTTCAGATAATGTCTGACTTGTGGTCATTGGATACATGTTTTATTATTTATTTTACATAATTGAAAGTGTGTGTGTGTTTTACAAATAATTGTTTGAAAATTGCACTATTGGTTTTCAGTTGTTATGATACTGATGTACTTATTCCTATGATCTATCTTGGTTGGCCAGCGAACATAGGCTTTTAGCCTTCTTAAAAGAAAACAGAAGTTTATCATATTGCAATTTAAATAAACTGTTGAATAGCTGCTGGAGGAGGAGAGGGAGAGGCATTTAAAGAGTAACTAAACCCCCAAAACAGTAGTGTTGTCGATGGATTCAAGTCCAAATCTTTACATTTTAGTGCAAAGGTGTTGGATCCTACAGATTGTGTTATAAATACACATGTTTACTGCCCTCTACTAGTTGAACACATCTATTACAATTGTATTTTGCTATTGGCTGATCTGGTGCCAGGTGACATGAGGTGCCAGTTTTTATCAGCAAGCAAACACCGTATCACAGCCAGTTATCTGGCAACACCCCCTATAAAACCAACGTCTACAGACGAGTACTAGACAAGAGCGGACTGAACACCCACTGTCAGCAAAGACCGGCGGTCCAGAACCATACCAGTACAAGCTCCTGAGGTGGCTGGCGGCCTCAGCACTCTGACCAAGGCCCCCAAAACTCATGCTTCACCACTCTTATCGTTTCAATGGACATGCAGAGAAGACAAAAACATTCAATCAGACTAATTTATGTTATCAGACAGACCAGACTACTACTTTTCTTTTAAATCAGTCATGAAAAGTTAAAACCTGCAGGTCTTTGTTTCGTTTCAAGGAAAACAAAAGTGTGGAGACTGAGAGAAAAGCTGCGCTGTGGCTTCAGTCATCAATATAACGTCAATATAAACTGACCGTCGTTTGAATGTGGATCACAGATCACAGGTGCTTTTTTAATCTTTGCAAGATGAATTAGCCATACGAATGAACCTTGAACTTTTCTATCAGTCACTTTGGATTTTCTTTGTTATGATGACCAGCAAAAATGTCTGGCTTTACTGTAGTATATTCATGATGTTATGGTAAGCAGCCGCTAAGCAGTGGTGTCATTACTCACTTTGATGTTGCCGTTCAATGAATGAATGGACTAATGTCAAATAAATGCTAGTTATCTTTACACAGAGCATCTAAGCCTGGAAAAAGCAGAGCAGACCCTCAATTTGTGTGTAAATATGTCAAGTCGGAGAAAAGGTCTGTTAAAATAACCCGGTTCTGACCCAGCCCACCACCAAGGAGAAAAGCCGGAGAAAAGCTCAACCTGACCCGGTATGTGATCAGTGTAAATGACAGCTGGAGAATACCCTGGTAACCACGGTAATGGTAACCATCTCACGCCACAACAAGCGTTCCATCACCTTACGTCAATGGAAATGATTGTTGACAATGTTTTATTGTCGACATTGTCAGTAACCTCAAATAATCATTTAAACCCTTGTTAACTCATCAACATGACGTAACGTTATTAAAGGTAATATTGAAGCAGCTAAATTAATGATTTGCCTGTTCACCTTGTAGCTGCACACTGCTACATAGATACAAGCCTCTCACACCACCCACAATTGGTCAGAATAGGGCAATCCATCAGCAAAATTGCTCACAGTGTGAACACATGGTCAGGGTATTGGCCAGCCTCCTCTACAACCCTCTCTGTCTGCTTTCTGGATTACACCTCCATCATCCTCCTCGCCGTTACTGTTGTCATAAAAAAAGAAAGATCATTTAATTAATAAATGGCCAGAGCTAATAAGAGTTAATTTCAATAGGATTAATTACTTGTCCTTACCTACAGTGACAGCTGTGTGTCTTTGCATTGCACTCATGTTAATTCTGGATCTGTTAAGCGGTTTTACACATTTTTGATTTAAAAAGTGTTGCTGTTTACCTACCGTTACTAACACATGCGAGTTAGGAGTATTTTAAGTTTGACTTTCGTTTTCACAATATTATATAATATATACCGTATATATTATGCCTAATACGTAGTTGTTGCTTGCCATGTCCTATGGATTTCACTGCTCAGAATGACCTTGTGTTATACTGTGCACTTGATAAACATCACCACAATTTAATATACATATCCATCGGCACTCCTTTACTTTATATTTAGTACTCTTATTCTTACTGTCTATATTCCCCATCTTTTCTGGCTCTGGAATTGCTGCTAATGTTTGATTATGTATAGTGTGACACACTCGGGGTTAGGTGAGTGTCCACGTGACCGGAGATAATAAAAACACAATTGTTTTAATGACTGTTTGTTGGAGGGAAGAGGTTAGTCTCTTACACACAGGCATAACGGTAGAGTGCTCCAGGCAGGGGTTCGGTACGCAGAGCAGGTTTTCAGGTAATCCCGGGGTCGTGGCAACAGGAGGGTAGTCAGACAGGCAAGGGTTAATCACAGGGAGGGTTCTCATACAGGCAAGGCAACAGCACGTTCCTCAGTCCGATCGGTCATACACGGGATATCCAGCAGTCTCGATCTCTCTCTTACTCCTACGTCCCCCATGGGTCTCCTTGTGTGTGTGTGCTGACTTGCTGCAGCCGGCTCAGCCGCTCGGCTCACCTGTGCTGTATCTCGCCCTGATTGCTGCGAAGTCCATATAT
Organism: Acanthochaenus luetkenii; assembly: GCA_900312575.1. Taxonomy (NCBI): domain Eukaryota; kingdom Metazoa; phylum Chordata; class Actinopteri; order Beryciformes; family Stephanoberycidae; genus Acanthochaenus; species Acanthochaenus luetkenii. The sequence continues at coordinate 8,943 of OMOT01059862.1, read as the reverse complement.
GGGCTGTAATGTCCATGTGGGGAATGGCACATAACGGCCCTCCTTCACCTCTCCCCTCCTATATCCCCATCGTCTGCCACACTAGCTTTGCTACTCCTGCCCTTAGTTGTGAACCTTTTAGTATTTTTAGTACTTTTTAGTATTAAAAAAAAAAGTATGCCTACTACGTAGTTGTTGCTTGCCATGTCCTAAGAATTTCACTGCTCAGAATGACCCTGTGTTATTCTGTGTAATTGATAAATAAAACACTTTGAGGTTCTGTCGGATTCAATCATGTTTATTTATATAGCCCTTTTATACAAGCATGTCTCAAAGGGCTTTACATTGCACTACGTCATCATAAGCATACTACATACTACATCATATACTACCCTACATCATACACATCATATACGATACTGCACACAAACACATCTATTTGGAGTCTTCAGTTCACCTGACCTGCATGTCTTTGGACTGTGGGGGGAAACCGGAGCACCCGGAGGAAACCCAAGCAAACAAAGGGAGAAAATGCAAACTCCACACAAAAGGAGATTTAAACCCACGACCTTCTCGCTGTGAGGCAACAGAGCTAACCACTGAGCCACTTGTATCGCCACACTGTTTTATTGCAAAACAACTCCATTTACCAGTGTTTTCATGCTAGATCATAATATAGTCATGAAGCCAGTAAGGCAGTAGGGCCTGATGGTGTCCATCCACGCTCACTGAAAGTCTGTGCTGACCAGTCGTGCTCTATTCTCTTCTTTTGTATATCTCTTTCTTTGTCTAAAATTCCAGTAATGTGAAAAACATCATGTCTTGTTCCCATTCCCAATAAACACCATGCCTATGGATTTAATGTGGCCTATAGCCCTAACCTCTGACATAATTAAATGTTTTGAAAGGGTTGTCCTAAAATGTATACAATTGCTCAAATAACAGTTACACAATGTTACAGAACAAGTCCAAAGTCAACCCTTTGATACACAAGCTATGCAAACCCCTTCTAAGGCACAAAATGGGTCAAACATTTGCCATATTGTCCTATAATGTTGCATGCATGGCTGAGTGTTTCATTGCTATACTTTTGGAAATACATTTAATTCATCATTTAATATTATACTTATACTTATATTATAATATAAGTATTCATTAAATATCTGGTTTTTGATTACCACAAATCACTATTTTCATTGTTCCTTTCTTAATGTATGAACTAAAATAGTTTTTGCATTATTACATCAAGTATGTATGCAAGTGTGATCAAATGAAAAAAATACATATTATAATAATTTGTTAAAAATAAGTATTTTAGCGTGAATTGGACCAAACAATAATACATGTAATATTTGAAATGTTTAATTGTCACTTTATCACACTCACACATAACATACACCATACAACCGATAACACTGATATTGAACTGTACGTGTATCTGTAGTGTAACTGTAGTGAACTGTGGTGAATGTATAAAATGAATGAAGAAAAGAAAACAGATTAAATAAAATCATTTGGGTACAGTGCAAATTGACATCTCAGTGCATACATGCTTCACAAATGACAATCAAATGTTTGTGCTCCTTGCACACAGGGCTGGTGCACTTGGAACACCAGGCTTTTCGGTCTTTGGCAGCTGGGCAGATCTTGCACCCCTTCCTCTTCACTTGGCCCTGTTGTCTGGTGCTTTTTTGTTGTTGTTGCCCACATCCTTCCATTGGCCCTGTAATGTGCTTTTGAAGATGGGGCGTGCCCTCCATGCGCCTCTTCATATGTGGCATGACAAGCTCTTTGCCCAGCTCCTTGATGAATAGCCGCCGTGCATTGGTCACACCACCGATGTAATCAGGGTATTGTGCACTGAAGTTGGTGTAGGCATTGAGGGTGGCAACATCCAGCACATTGTGCCAGAGCACCATGGGCCACCACGGGTTCTCCGCTTATATGTGTAGGTTCAAACCATCTGATCCATTGTGTCCACTCTTGATTTCGTTTTGTTATTGTACTAGATCACTTCTGTTTTTTTCTTCACACTGTTGTCATCCACTGCTCTGTAGTCATGCATGGTGCTCAGGAGGACAACAGCTTTCCCCTTTTTTGGCATGTAGCTCACCATGGTCATGTTGCCGCTGAATCCAAATTCTGAGCTAGTCTTCTCCCTCGATTTGGATGGCTTCATGACAGGCGGTATGTCCCCACAATGGTCAGGTGCTTCTCAAGGAGCTTCTCAGCCAGAGGGATACTGGTGAAGAAGTCGTCCATTGTGATGTTGTGACCTATGAACAAAACCAAAAATTTGAATGTCAATTTACTCAACATGGAATTCTCTAAATTCTAACACTAAAATAAACGGAATGTATTGTATCTATTGTATTGCATTGTATTTTATTCCATTCTACTCTTTTGCTTATAAATAAATCAATTTCTCACAATGGTAATTACAAATTAAATATACACTATGAAAGATTGAAAAAGTGATCTAGGTATTGAGCTAGAACTTCAAGAGTATATTCACTTCTGTATTCTATATTCATCTGTCTGTCTGATTCCGCTGGCCAACTGTTTGACGATATTCTCTCCAAGGTTCATCTGAACCTCTTTTCCTGGCTGTCTCCCTGTGTAGATCGTTCCATCTATCGCATAAGGGACCCTCGCATCGCACATCAAGAAGATTTTTTGCAGGCTTGCTGGGCATGTATTGCAAGAACTTGCACCTACCCCGGAATGGCACAAGCTGCTCATCTATGGTGATACAGTCACTGGGGATGAATGCTCTTTTGCAATTGGCCAGGAAACACATACCTGAATGCCGCCATGTGGGTCTGTTTATAGTCGAAGAGCCCTTGTCCTCTTGTCATCAAACTGTATGAGGCGGCGGATATCCTCATATCTCTTGAACCCCATGATGGCCTTGTACAGCGGATCCACATCCCAGCTCTTGTCCACCCTGCAAGGAGGGTCAAACCAATAAAGGCCATGAATTCCTCTTTGTCAAGGCATCTCTACTCTCTCTTTTGCTGCTGCTGCTCTTCATCCCTTGGTGCAAGTTGGTGCATTTCAGAAACCTCCTCAATGATGTTGTGACAGATAAACAAACCCCAGGCATCTTTCGGTGAAACGGCTGTTGAACCAGATGCAGGTCTGCCCTGAGTGGGGGTATGCTCATTCCAGTAAGACTCCTTTTTACTCAGTCTATTTGCCTGTCTACCTGATGTGGGCTATTTGTGAGTCTACTCTCACAGGATGACATATAAACCAAAACGGTGTCCCTGGTTTGCTTGTAATTTGGCAGTGTGAACCTCAACAAACCAAATGCAACAAAGTAAACTTTTCCACTATGATTAGGACCAAAGAAAACAAACTGTTGGTGTGATCTCACCCTTAGTGTGGCTGAAAGGACATGACAATAAACACATACCTCTATGATTCTCAAATACATTAAAATTAACCCCTAAATCTAGACATGTAGCGACAAAGTAAAAGGCAATAAAGTGGCAACCCTGTGTTTTTATTACCCTTATACAATGAAATAGCGAATAAACCAACTGTAACTATAGTGCAGCTATATGCTATATAGCTATATGTTGCTATATAAGAAAAGGGACATTTAAAACAGAGATCCTTCTCGAACACTAAGCATTTTCTGAACTCTGTTTTATCAGGGAAGCACAGAGGATTTACTAATTAAAGTGTCATTTGAATGCTGAGGGTGCTGAAAGTGAGGGGCCTGATATGGCCCTTGACGAATGGCCTGGGATTGCATTTTGATTACTGTCCTATATGCCTGTTGGCCCCTGTTGTGAACTGCTGGAAGAAAATTAAAATGACTTTTAATTTGCAGCAACATGACTGATATTTTAATTATGCAAACACATCTGTTAAATGATAAATTCACTATTTTGGACCTTATTTCTACCATTTTCCTGCAGGCTCTCACTGGGCTACAATAGAAGTCAACGGGGCAATCATAAATGCTTTGGAAAAACTACGATAAATGTGCTTTTCCAAGACAGGAGCTCAGAGTGTATTCTTACTTAGGTCTCAGTATGCTCTCCAGTGAAATGTTTTGCAATCCGAAAATGTTTATGTGCTTGGCATGGCTTGGACATGTGCATTAAGAAAAGTAAAAAGAAAAGAAAAAAGTGCTACATCACCCTGGTGATTTTCCATTAAATACATTGGGAGCTTTATCCAGTGTGTGGACTTTACTTTTCTGTATATGATATTTTCTCTGTTCAGTACCCGGGACTTTGTTATTGTGATGTGCGTGCTTTAAAAATGTTGGCGCTTGTTTTCTCTGCTCCCACGGATGAATGTGTCGGGGGAGGGGAGAGTGAAGTGCCGGCTGTTTACAAATCTGTATCTAGGTGAGCAGTCTGCGTTTGTTTACCTGCAGCAACGTAGGCTACTATTTACACAAATAACTTGGACGATTAATTCTTATAATGATTACGAAGACAAATAATTCTACTTTCACTTCGTAATCCTTGCCATTAGGATAATACTAGAGTGCGAACGTTTACAGTGTGAAGTGCTGTCGGCGAGTAGTTCTGTTTCAAATGAAACTTTTGTTTCAACATTCGGTTTGTGATAGCCTACATGTCACAGGAGAGCACACTGAGATCTGTAAGAATACACCCTGAGCTTCCCGTCTCAGAAAAACAAATTGATCGTCGTTTTTCCAAAGCATATATGATTGCCTCGTTTACTTCTATTGTAGCCCAGTGAGAGCCTGTGGTAAAATTGTAGAAAGTTAAATACTGAACCTATCAGTGAAATGATGGTCTCTACGTGTCAGTTGCATGGTAGACAGTCCGTAAATAGGGTCTAAGGTCCAAAATATTGAACTTATCCTTTAAGGCTCTTGCATCATCTTATTTTTCCCTTGATGAAACAATAATGTACTTCTGCGAAAGTATTGATTGTCTAGAAGCAAAATCATAGATGGACATTCTCCAGCCATCCATCTTCAACGGCTTATCCGATGTAGCAAAGCAAATAATTGTTAGATTAATCGGCTAATCGAAAAAATTGTCAATAACAAAATCACAATAAGTTGCAGCCCTAGTATAAGAAGATGAATGTGATCATGTGATAGCCAGCAGTTCGTCATGTTTGTTAAGCCTTGCTTAGCAAAATGACTGATGCTCATGTTCAGCATTTTCTTCATGTGTTCTTAACTAACACCAGAGATGGTAAATTACAGCAAAGTGCGCAGACAAGTCCATCATGCTTTGCTACAAAGCATAGATGGGCATTCTGTCTATGTAAAATTCTCAGGCAAATGTGAAGTATCACAACCCACAGAGAAAAACAAGAGGAATGATGTCTCTTTTGGTCGTGCTTTCCTCTCTGTTTCGATGTATGTAAGCAGTTTCATACTATAGCAAATGTTAGGCTAAGGACAGTGCGATAGAATAATGACATTAATATTATTAATATGTTGCAATATCATTTTTTACTATATGTTCAATGTGTCAGGTTAAAGAATGTGCTCATGTAACTTGGTTCTCTCTCAGAAAACAAGGTATAAGGTACAGCCCCAGTGACACAAGGTACAACTATGTGCCTTTCTGACAGTGTACCCTGTTTACCCATGCATATCTCTTACCAGCGGTTCATTAGCATTTCATGCTAATTGCTAATGTTCTTTTATTAAACAAATGGTGGAGGCACTTTTCTTTGTGCATAAACAGTGACCCTTTCAAACGATTTATGAATGAGCTGAGCTGTGTTATTTGAATTTGAATGACAGCGGCTTTAAAGGATCTACACAACTTGTTGCATAATGAATTGAAAGTTTAACCAACAAAAGTCGTCTGTGCCCAATGCAATCAATAGACTGCACAGAAGTATTGTCTTTCCCTCTGAGGAAAGAAGAATAACACGTTAATGGCTGTTTTGAAAAATATAAAGACAAACTCCTACTCAAAGAGAGAACAATAGAACAGATAGAATAGATGCCCACAAGGAAAAATGTAGATATAAACGCCACCAACTCCTAAGGCATCCTTTTCCCCCCTGAATGAAAAGGTGCACAGCACATGGCACAATGTGCAGGCAAAAGCCCACGGCCACACCTACAATATTAGTAGGTGTGGTGGGCCTGGCTTCAATCAAGAACAATCAAATCACCTCTTCCACCACCTTCCCTTTAAATGCAGTGCACTCTGCACCGTGAGGCTCCAACAATTTTAAGACGGAAACTGATGTCCTTGTGCAGGAGGTGCAGATTAGGCAAGAGCGAATATACTCCTTAAATAAGCCACCAAGGGCAGATGATGTTCAATTAGCTTGGTAGGAGATAACACGTTTGGCTAACATGTATTGCTCTGGTCTTAGGTCTTAGTCCTCTTATGTAGGAAACTGTTCAATGATATTTGGCCAAACAGGCGAACCACAGGGACAGTTTGACTACGGGACTAAACTAAAATACCAAGCGGTGAGTTTGCCCAATGAAAATGCCACTTCACTGGCGCAAACCCCCTCCATCTGCCATGCACCATCACGAAAATAGAGCCCTAAGTCATCATCATCATCATCTTCAAACATCTTCTAAATAGAAAATAGGTCTCTTTTCTAAACAGTATGCACATGGTTCTCTGTTGGAACCTGACTGATGTCACAGATAGGAAGCTATGGAGGTTAGTAATAGAAAACTAATAATAAACAGAAATATGTACAGACCTAGAGAATATTGCACTGGGTTCCAAATGTTTTGAACAACGCAGGGGGGGGGAAACATCTGTGATTGGATAATTGTCTATTTTTTAAAATATATTTGTCAGTGAGCATTTTCATCACTAATAAACTGCTGTCTGGGTAAATATGATGATGGATACATTTCACATCATGTGAGATGGTACCTCAGTTTTCTTTGGACTTGAACTAAGCAAATTAATGATAATTATAATGTTGTGATGATACAATATTCATTTAATTTATAAAAAACATTTTTTTACAGGGACAGTGCTCATTAAATATATTGTGCCAGATATTGCTTAAAGTTAATGCATCAATGGAGCCTGAAAGACATGCTTTACATACTGTACATACCAAACTATAAGATACGATTAAACTGTATTGATCCTAGTGGGGAAATTGCATCGTTGCAGCAGCAAAAATATAGTATTATTATTGTTATTATTATGATAATAATTGGATACAGCAGGGGAAAAAGATAATATAACCACATTAATCTAAACAAATGGAATAAAAGAACATAATATAAAAAAGCAATAAACCAGTAAAAAATAAAAATAAAGCAATCAAACTCATAGAATATAAACTGTTAACATACGCTGCTGACAGATTCAACGCATTAAGTAGAGTGTATGGGTGGAAAGTATGGGAAAGTGTAAGGATTACTTACAGTCGACGTAAATGTGATATAGATTAGTAGTAAAATATTGAAAGAGAGGGACACATGACAAAAACATCAGCTCAAACCAAAGGTTAAATCAATTTAGATTATCTTCTCTTATTGATTATCAAGGAGCTGCAAGGACTGTGCAACGTGTGTGTGTGTGTGTATGAGTGAGTGTGCTGGCTGGCTATGATGAATCATGATAACATGGCATTGAATCATAGGAAGCAGATCGCCTCTGCCAGCTTCCATACACAGAGAGATATTTTAGCACACCACTACAACTGGAACAGATGTGCTAACCTCCTTCTACACACACACACACACCCATAGCTAGCGAGTAGCAAGCAGAGATACATGTGTGTCTCCTCTCCCTACCTGATACCTCTCTGTAGTGATTGATCACCTCTATTAGCTGTGTGTCTATCTGTGTGTGTGTGTTCACCCACGTGTGTGTAGTATCTGTGCATGAGTGTGTGTATTCAGGTTGAATTGTGACCAGTTATAGCTGAATACTTCAATAAAGTAGTATGACAACAACAGCCTAGTAGATGCATATCTCCTCTCACACTAATGGATCTTTCACTATCATCCCAACCCCTCCATCAGCATCCACTCTGCTTTTTATTTATTTATTTATTTAACAGGGACAATGCACATTAATCAACATTTCAGTTTCCACATCAATGTAAATGTGCCACAACCATAGTGCGAAATACGGGGGTCCCAGGGGGTCTCAGACCCCTTGATTGACACCCCCTGAAATGATCTAAATCAAAGGCGGGTCTTAAAAGATATATAACAATAATAAAAAGCATACTCAGCCGTTATTCAATTTTCTAATATGTTTATGATCATATATTATATTTAGGAAAATAATATGTTTATATTCAGAAAAAGATCACCATCATCATGTTATTTGGGGTATTTCCTCTTAGTTGGTCATTACAGTTTTTCACAATTGTTAACACACAAAAAGCGAAAATTCGGCACCATTTGCACAACCTTCACTTCATGTACCAATCGCTCGTCCCAATTTGGCACTACTTCACACTCCCTTATCTGCATTAGACTCTGACTTTCCTTCTTTACACTCCGATGTCAATTACACATCACCTTGTTGTCAAAACACTACACACAATGTTCAGTTGTTGCACACACTTCTCAAGTAAAATCTCAAAGCATCAACCTACAACACACAAATATTCAAATCTCTAAACATTCAGGTCTGTTGAGCAACGTGCAATCAGGACTGCAGCATAAAAGTGCCTTGAGCCTCTGTTTTGTTTGGTGAACAATGGAGATCTTTGAAGATAGAGACAACCAGAGAAGGAGAGGGGTAAGAGTGAGAGGAGGAGGAGGAGGAGGAGGAGGGGGACAAGGAGGAGGAGGACAAGAAGGAGGAGGGAGAGGAAGAGGAGGAGGAGGACAAGAAGGAGGAGGGAGAGGAAGAGGAGGGAGAGGAGGAGAAGGACAAGGAGAAGGAGGAGAAAGAAGAAGGAGAATGGTCATCTCTAATGAGATTCGGGCCACTGTGGTAGACCATGTGCTCAACCATGGTTTGAGCATGAGGGAGGCTGGCCAGAGGGTCCAACCAA
>OMOT01059852.1:0-12146 GCA_900312575.1 Acanthochaenus luetkenii | reverse complement strand
TTTGTACTTGAGAACGAAACATCTAAAACAATGACGTGTTCAGTTTAGGAGGTAAAACTGTTTGGTTCAGGTTAGCTAACGGTTCAGTTTAGGAACTAAAACAGTCTGGTTCAGGTTAGCTAACGGTTCAGTTTAGGAACTAAAACAGTTTGGTTCAGGTTAGCTAACGGTTCAGTTTAGGAGCTAAAACAGTTTGGTTCAGGTTAGCTAACGGTTCAGTTTAGGAACTAAAACAGTTTGGTTCAGGTTAGCTAACGGTTCAGTTTAGGAGCTAAAACAGTTTGGTTCAGGTTAGCTAACGGTTCAGTTTAGGAACTAAAACAGTTTGGTTCAGGTTAGCTAACGGTTCAGTTTAGGAACTAAAACAGTTTGGTTCAGGTTAGGTTAATGTTTTGCTCATGGTTCAGTAAATTAAATCTTGTTGTCATGAGTTGGGAATTGAACCCGGGTCATTGCCTCCACACCGTCACTTACCACCTCGCTGTTGCAATGTCAAACTACTTCCTTTTTCTAGTCGTGTCTCCTCCACTTAATCCTTTCCTGCTGGGGAAAAGCTTTTCTCTCACTTATGCACAGAACTCGTTATTTACATTTTAAGACATCGTGCTCATGTCACAAAATGTCATGAGACCAGGTTTTGAACTGAATCGTAACAGATTCTAATCGCTGCTCCCCTTGGAAGATTTCTTACTAATTTCTGGCCACCAGGCTGGTTTTCCTGCACCATGTGTGTCAGTATGTACCTGCACCAATACTGCCAAGGAAAACCCCAGTGCAGTTATTTTACTTGATGAATAGTGATTATGATAGACATTTCTTGTTTGGTTCTAATGGTTTCCGTGTTCTTAAAATAATCGTTGTTTCTCTGCTCTTTAGCCAACAGAGGCCGTTGGCGACTGGCGTAAGAACATCGAGGACAAAGCTGACAGGAAGAAGATGTTTGAGACTTCCTAAAGACATCCTGGATCCTGGCTGGACAACAGGGGAGATGTTTTCATCCGAGGTCTGAGTGACTGAATGTGGACGATTTGTACTTTTTTGTGTGTGTGATACCGTTGCACCGTGAGAGATGAACGTGTCGTTACTGAAGCAAAGCGATGTCATCAGTCATCATGTACACAGTTAAGAGCCTGACACAGGAACATATTTTAAAAATGTACAAGTTTTTGGGAATAATTCGAAATAAACTTTTTGAAGTAATGCTCAATTTGTGCGCTACTTTTATCTGCACATCTAGTTAGTCTTGATTCCCCCCCAGTACAATATACATATTGAGTGACATAGTAAAGTAAGACACTTTGCAAAACTAAATAAATTAAGTTACTTGGATGAATTGCATGTGCATCTCTGTGCTCGTTTGCAGGTCTAGTTTAGTATTCACCGTTGTTTTTTATAATGGAATAACTTTGGACCAGATTGCCCAAAATATTCCCAGCTCTTTGCTCGATTTGGGAAATCACTGAGGAAATCCGTGACGCAGAAACACGATCAGTCCATTACATGAGAGGTACGATACTTTTAGTTTTTCTAGGAGAGACGTGGAACAGTTTTAAAAGCAGACAAAGATCTACTTAACCTCCAAATACTTTGATCAACCTGGTTTTGTAAGTGTTTGTTGCATTTACACAAACATAAACCTATATACACCTCTCATAATTCAGTTTCACACTGGAGATGCACAGGTACAGTACATAGATGGTTTATTTTACAATGTTCTTTCAAGAGTTAAAACATATTAATATTACTATTATGTTTTAAGTGTTTCTGAAACATTTGACCTTTAAGATCAATATATTACATATCTGTTACATATGTATAATAGTTTATTTTGGAATACATTTAATTATTCCTGATACAAATATCATTTAGAAAACAATATAAATACAAATGTCTCACTAAAACCCCAAAACCTCCAGGTGTCAGCATTGCTCGTTCTACATGAAGATCAGATTAAAAATGTTGTTGATGCTGTTTGGTCTTTCTCTTGCTCGTTCCTTAACAAATCATTGTTTCTTCTTCTTCATATTAGCAATTTGTGACAAACAATATCAGAAACTGAAGTTTTGCTCCAAAATGAAACATCTACTGTACTTAAAAAAAACTAAAACACTCTTACTACTGGTAACTGATGTGTTTGGTTGACAAAATAAGTTGTACACTCTGCAGCCTCTATATTTTAGGAGGATGAAATGCAGGTAATGATTTGTTTTAATAAAATGGATATATAGAGTTTGGGAAATGAACTGTTGGATTTAGCTTTCACAATAATTTTACTATCATTTTTTCTGTAAATCAAGAGTAGAAAACCGTGTCTTGGTTTTCTAAAGTAGTAATGAGGCCATTTCCTAATTTTCAAGACTATACCTTTCCTCAGTGATCACAGTTTACATTGAAAAGGCTTCACAGCAAAACACAATATCTCTATTATATTCAACAAAATGGTATTTGTACTGAAATCTGACTGTTTAGTGATTGCTGGCTTTAAAGTTCAACTCACAATAGCACAAAAATGATAAACGTCTTTGCTTGTAAAATAATCTGTTTATACTGCAAGATAATATTCTGTGGTTCAGAGATATTGATCATTATTCTATGAATTTGTAAACTGGTAAATGTATTATGTTCTACAGTGAAACCTCATGTTAAGAGTGTAAGACTGGTCTCAACATGTCCAGTTTGTGTTCCTTGATCTCCAGTTTAATCCACAGTTGAACCTACTGGTTCAGTAGGAAGCCTCAGATCAGCTTTAACACGTCTCACAAGAGGAAAGTTTAGGCGAGCAGGGTTGGGCTGGATGTATTTCAGGAGCTCGCTGGCCTATTGGTCTAACTGGGAACCATTTCCATAAAGAGGATCTGGGCATTTGCTGAGGCATCGCAACACACCATATATACCCTATTTCATTTTTCACTGTCTGTGACTTGGCAGTGTCTCCTTTTCTTCCACCAAGTGTGTCTTGTCCTCTTCTTCCTCCTCTCATAGGTGAGAAATCTTCCTTATTCTTTATATTCCAGCCTCTTTTAACTCGACTCTAAGAGCGGCGTCTTTATTCTGACTGAGAAGAAGATAATAATAATACATTTCTTTTGAATAGAACCTTTCACACATAAAATGTAGCTCAAAGTGCTTCTCAATTTAGCAATGACTTACAAACAAATAAAAGACTCAGTGTAAAAAGAATTACAGATAATAAAAAGAGTTTTAAAAGGAATAACAAAACAAGAGGTGCAACTAGTAATAAAAGAGCAATACAATATTTTGATTATGAAGAATGGGGAATATGGTATAAATAAAAGTAAAAATTATAAATAGAAATATAGCAAATATATATTTTCAGTTGTCGTTTAAAAAAAGTCTACTGAGCCCGCTGTTTCAATGCTTAAAGGCAGGATGTTCCACAATTTTGGGGCATAGTGGGTAAAAGCTGCATCCCCAAAACCTTTTGTGGCAACCTTGGGAACATTTAAAAGACCAGCTTCTGAGGAAGGGCCATTAAACAATAAGCAGTCTGCAATGTAAGAAGCTGCTAGGCCATCTAGTGCCTTGAAAACCAGAAGGACTTTAAAATATATTCTAGAAGTCTTTGATAGAAGCTAGACTCGATTCTACACGGCATCATTTAAAAGGATTGGCACAGTTGACATGGCAGGACAGGGGAAACACTCAGAGAAATACCAGTAGATTATTCCTTTGACCCATCCTGACATCCCGAGTTTGCTTTAAATGATTGTTGGTGACATTTGACCTTTCCCTGACAAACCTACATTTACGCAACCCATTCACTTCAGTGTTTTATGACCTGGCTGTTTGTTTCGGAGGTAGAAAGTGATTGTGATCCTGTCAAGTAGTCTTAAACCTTCCCTCAGTGAAAGGAAGAGGTCACACTGTGACAAACACTGATTTACACCTAATTACGTTGCTTCAATAAAGTTTGTTATCACATAATACTTTGAGAGTTTTGAGTGAGAATAATCTCTTTGCTGGGTGTTGACCAAGTATGTACCAAAATGTCTTTTGGATGCAAAACAACTTTTTAAATTAGAATTATTTAAGTACTTCAAAGTCCTGCCATTTCCAATTACTTGGATGTGAAAATATTCCGATACCATTTTTCCCTTCGCGATAACGATTCCAATACCTGAACTTGTGTATTGGACGATACCGAGTACCGATCTGATACCAGTGCGTTAACAACTGTATATTACTAAACCTGTATGGATGTGATATGATTGTTATATGGCCTGACTCAGGTTAAACCCTTTTTAAACATGAACAAATACATACAGAGAATGAATGCCATACAACTTTCTTTTATTATCTAGTTTGACTGTCTTGAAAAAGAACATCAATAAATAAATATAGAAATAAACAACAATAACGATTTCTTTTAGAAACGGTTGAAGTGCAGCCACAATGTAGTAAAATGAAAGACATTTCAATGTTTAAACTGTACAGTAACAGTATAAAACAGTAGTGCAACAGCAACTTCAAAACTAAACAAAATAAACAAGAATTACAATGACGGTGTGAAACAGAAGAGCAGCAGCTGCACAGTGAACAGAAGAGAAGCCCAGTAGGCAACACATTGCAGCAGCAACTTAGTATTGCTCACAATCTCAAGAGCAACGGCAGGTTCTTGGCAACACAGTGCCACTCCTCCAAACTAAACTAAAGCCTGTGTAGAGTAAATTAGCTATCATCACAAGATCAATTACGTAATATTGGATCGGTGCATAGACTTAGACTTAAGTATCGGAAACAACTCTAGAAAATGTTATATGAAAGGTTACTGATTCTCATATGTTACCATCTAGGATTATAATATACAGCCTTGGACAGTCAAACTGGATTCAAACCAATGCAGTGAAATTATCTTTGCCTCTCTCATTGATAAATGTGATCGATTTAGTGTCATTTTGTGAACAACTACTTACACTGTGGAATGATGGACGCTTGAGTTGTTTTATTTGGGTCTGTTGGGATGTCATGTTTAAGCAGCCATCAAAACTGAAGAGTTTTGTTCCAAAATTAAATGATTGATTTGCAGAATTTGTGGCTTTCCAATATAATTAACTTTTAACAAATTATGGCACAGAAAGGAAACTTGAGAACATTGAGAGAAATTTTTTTCCAGACTGGAACCTCTATGTTATAGAGATATGGATTGATGAACTTCAGATAAATATATTTCACCAAAATGGATACACAGCATTTTGGAAATGAACTCTTCACATGATCTGGTCATAAACAGCGACATGCGACACCTGATACTCGCCGTCCCAATTTAGTTCAGTCGACGTCTCTGAGCTTCAGCTGTGGACTGGCATCACATTGCTGTAAAGAATCCACAGACCAAGCCATCCATCTCCATCACTGTGGCAGAACATGATGATCTCAGGAACTTCAGACCAAACGTCCATCCTCAGCTCGGGAGCTACTGTGTTGAACGAGTATTTCATTCCCAATGTCTTTTTATTTGTCTTCATGCAGGTTGTGAACCACAAAAAAAGCCAAGATGTCAGAGTAAGTCTTATTGAGATCCTCTCATGTTTAGAAACCGATTAGATCTATCATTACCTGTCCAACAAAACGAAACAACTTGAGCCATTTCACTTACATAGACATTACTTTACAACTATTACCCTGAACCAATCCTGAACCAATATGCCTTATTCCAAGATGTCGTCACTTAATACAATAAACTTCATTCGAAACAAGTGAAATGATCTTATCCCCATGATAGATTATTTTCATTCGTTATGAGAAAAATAAGTGAACACAAGGTGAAATGACTTGGAAAGATGAATATTCCTTGCAGTTCATATGTCGATCTGTCAACACGCCCAACTCCTTCCTCCCAACAGGAAAAAGATGACATCCAGCCGCAGGCATCACCTGAAGGTAAACCAACATACTGAATTATCAGCAATAAACGTATTTCTACATACATTAAGGCTGTTATAAGTGCCTTACCTACAGTTCAGCATAAAAACCAAACATAAGGTGTCCCGGCCTTCTGGGCTTTGGAAGCTAAAGAGATGAAGCTTGAAACGTCAGTGCCATACATCTTAAAACGCGTTTGTTTGCTTTAGCACCATGTGTTTTAGGGTTTATCCAATTGGTTTTGAAAATGATTCATAAGGGTAGTATAATATTCGTATAGCCTATAGAGCAGCATGTAATCCTTCAACTGCAGTTAAAACATGAAAATCACCAAAATGTGAGTTATGAGATTTTCATCCAGACGATATCACAGATACTTTAAATCACTTCTTAAAACATATTTTCAGACAGACTCCCATATCATTAGTTTTGACCTGTTTTACTTTCATTGTGTTTCCCTGATTCATTCTTCTGTGATGCTGTTTTTGACGCATGTCCACTAATTTAATTGTTTTTCTTAATGGGTTGTATTGCTGTCATTTGTAAGGCACCTACTAACTCTATCAAAAAAGAAAAAAGAGAAATCCTGTATGCCTACCCATGTCAATTGTCTTGCAGAGCGTGATCCTCCATATCGCTCAGAACTGGTTGGAGCAGGAGAAGAATGACCTGGTAGAAGCGAAGGAAGCCTACATGGCCGAACACTGTCCCGACCCAGACTTGAGCGGAGACCAGGCCGCCCTGATGGTGAGGATCTGGGTTTCTGCAAAGCGATTTCTTGGTGATGCGGAAAAGCCTCTGAAACACTCAAACACCATTTAAACCAGCAGTCATGAGCACAGCCCACCTAATCAGTGGTGGGGGGAACATTGGTGTTAAAGGTGCACCATGTGGCTTTTTAACATCAATAATGCTCACCAAGGTTGGAACACTAGTATATCATGAACCAACGAGACCATCGGCGAGATGATTGGCAGCCTCATTTACCTTGTATGCCACTGGGTCGGATTTGGCGGGAAATCTGCTGTTCATGGCACAAAACAGGAAAAGTTTTTACTTTGCAAGTAATCCACAACTCTATTGCAGTACTACAGTTTAAACGGCCGAGTTTCAACTCGATGTTAGCTTAGCTGGTCTGAACGCAGATTATTCACAATCCGTTCTCTGGGGTTTGTTGAGAGGAATTCTGGGAAATGTAGGAAATCACTAACTGAAGCAGAAGTAGACGTGGCAGGTTGAGGGAAAGTGTGTTCACTAATGACAACACAACAAATAACTCCTGGAATGAGATGTAATGAGTATCTGAGGGGAGTTTTCCTTGAAGTACGCACAGTTCATTGCTTTGACACAGTTCATTGCTTTGACACAGTCCTTGGGAGTTCGCTGCAGTCTTCTCTTTTTGGCTTCAATGTTCGAGCAAGTTGAAGTTTGTGAAGATGACACATTTAAGTGCATCCATAATGGTACATACACGTAACATGAGAACGGTATGTGTGTTTGCATGTCGACAGGAGACCTGCAAGAAGCTCAACGCATTAATCGACAAGCTCGATGAGGAGAGGTACGACGCCGAGGCCAAAGTGGGCAAGGCCAACAAAGAGGTAAACGGCCAACGGCATCATGACACCGACGTCCTTCTGATGGAGTCGCTCAGATAGTGACGCTTTGTCTTCTCACAGATCGAAGACCTGAAGATCAAAGTTGTGGATCTGATCGGCGTGAAGAAGCCCGCCCTGAAGAAAGTGCGTATGTCCGCTGACTCTATGCTGCAGGCTCTGCTGGGATCCAAACACAAGGTCACCATGGACCTGAGGTCCAACCTGAAACAAGTGAAGAAGGAGGTGAAAGAAGAGGTGAGCCACATTTCAATTTTTACATTTGAGGTATTTTAGGCCTTATCCCCTCAAGTAAACAGGTTGGGGTTGGGTGTGAAATCGTTCTCCACTCTACCCGTCCCAGCTAACATTTAGATGTTGATACGACGTTGAAAACCGTGTAAATATCGCACCACAATTTAAGTTGAGACGACATTTGTGGTCGTCCAGAGTTGTTGCATGCAGCTACCCACCTTTGTGAAATCAGGACCTAAATATCTTTCTGATATCAGGTAGTGTGTAATACAAACAATCAATCATAAATGTGTTTTTAAATGTATTTACATAAATGTTTCAATTATCGTTCTGTAAAAATAGCATCAAATTCAGTCACATTTTTACCCCAAACAGAAACAAAAAATATTTCACGTATATATTTTTATTAAGTAGGTAAGATGGTTGTATTTTACTGTTTTGAAAAACTAGTGGACTGTTCAGTTCAAAACTGGATTTCCGTTTTTCAAGGTAAGAATTAGAATTTGTTTTGGGCTATTTTGACTGAACGGTAATTGAAAAATACAATTTAAAACTAATTGTTTGTAACTGTTGCAAACAACTAAAACACATTTTTATATAGTTTATACAAAACTACAAATGGGATTCGTTTCCTTGGCTGTGTTTTTCTCTAAAATGGCTAATTTCTCTCCTCAGTCAACAGAGGCGGTCGGCGACTGGCGTAAGAACATCGAGGACAAGGCCGACAGGAAGAAGATGTTCGAGACTTCCTAAACGCTGCCGCCCGTCTCTCGCAGCGCTGTTCGTTTTTCTGTGTCTACAAACTCCACTTGTCTTAACTGCTGGTTGCACCAGAAGGGTTTTGGTTGAAGTCCCACATGGCTGTACAGCAGTATAACATGTGAGGACTCTGGATGGGTCATGTTGGACGATGTTAAGGGATTTTTGCACTTTGTTTGGCTGTTCCAGAGAGAAGGAGATGGGGGAGCGTCAGGGGTTTTGCAGGTTCACCGACAAACACATCACACAGTTTCACCTCTTCAACTTTACACATTCATACAAACTACTACTGAAGTATTCAAAATAAAGTCAAATGTGGATGAAAAAAAAAAAGGGTAAATCTGTCTGCTTTTTGTGGGAGGTTGAGTCTTTTCTTTTCACTAAACATAACAAACATAATGTCATTGGTCCTCTAGCATGACGTTGTTGTCAGGTGAAAACCTTGTATCTCCAAAAGGTCAACTTTTCAGGAACTAAGAAAGACTGCTGCTTTTTTTCAGCTTGACCACGATGCAGTTTTGACTTTATTGCATCAAAACAAAGTTACAAAGTGCTTTACAGAGACGAGGAAGTAGAACAGAGGTAATAAAATGAGGCAGAATAAATACAACATGAAAAATATTGAATGTATTTGATATGGTATATGTATTTGTGATCCAACAACACATTCACTTAGAAAGCGATGAACCCGAGTGAAATAATTTTGGGCTAAATGAACAGAAAACCTGTCTTCCTTTTTTCAAATTGGTGGCAGTGTGTTGTGGTGGTGGATTTAGAGACTGTCCTGTAACCAGAGGGACGTAGGTTCAATTCCAGCAACACCTATTTGTCCTCTTGTAGTGTCGTTGAGCAAGGCAACCTGCTCACTCACTGTAAGGCTCTCTGGATAAGAGCATGGTCCAAATACCTGCAGTACAAATGATAACTGATCCACGTTAACAAAGCAGACAGGTATCAGCTTTACAGGAGAGCCAAAGCAAGACTGTAGAATATCTTTTGATAATGTGATCACATAAATAAACAGATACACTACTAAACAGATCTAAAGAGTTTTTATTTGGACTTCTCTCACGCTTGCTGCCATCACACCCATCCTCAAGCAGCCTGGTCTGGACTCTGACAGACCCGTCTCAAACCTCACATTTCTTTCTAAAATACTGGAACGTGCCACAAATAAAATGTATTATTATTATAATTATATAGATCTTCTTTTCACGTCCTTCTGGCTCCTCCAGTTGTAGCCTAGTCGGGATCAAAAGAGAATCTTCTCAGCCGTCTCTGTGCTGTGATTGGGCCGAAATCCAGATTGAAAGTGATCGAAAAGGCTACATGACATTCATTATTGTTTATAGACAGTTTCCGTAATCATTTTACCTATAAATGGTCGAGTTGTTCATTACAGAGGAATTTGAGCTGCTCTTGTTTAATAGCGGTACAACCACAGCAGTTTTTAGGGCTTTTGGAAAAGTGCCTGATATGAGGGAACCATTTACTATTTGCAATAAATCAGGTACAAGGGAGCGAAATACTGCTTTGAAGAATGTAGTGGGAAGTGAATCCAGGCAGCAGGTGGAGGTTTTAAGATTACACATTGTGCCGGATCTACTTGGATCCCAAATACAGGGGACTAATTAACGTGTGCATTCTAAAAGTTTGCGTGTTTGGTTGATGGCCGTTTTGCGGGTGATTTACAGTACTAAGAATGATTGCAATGCAAAGGTGCAAACAGCAGTATTTAAATGATGGTTTTGTACCATGGAGAGTTTGGACGGGCAACAGAACCGCAAGCGCAACATTAAATTTGAGCCTAGAAATAGAAATAGAAGGTTAAAATAGGCTACAATAAATGTTAGAGCTGTAATGGATTGTTTTGTGACTAGCTCTGTCCGGTGTGCATGCTAACGCTTTAGCATACAGTTTGCTAAACTGAGAAAAGGCTGATGGTTACTTCACTTCAATGATGTGAAACCTGTCAGGCTGGTTCAGTGGACTGGTAAAATGGACAAAAAGATGAACTTTAATGATGAAGATTGAGATTTTGTTTTCAGAAGTTCCCAGAGATGCAGAGATTATTTTGGTGACTTCTCGTCACATACTGGGTAAGAAGACCAACGGGACAGTCTCCCTAAAAGTCGTTGTAGTCCTTTAAGAGTGTTAATGCTCGGACTCGAGGTTGGAGACCCGTCACGCCTCCCCCGGCCCACAGACACCTTAACACTCCTTCTACGGTCACCACAGCCTGGTTTACCAGCCGCCTGGTTTACCAGCCGCCTGTCTACCGGCCCCAGCGGAGGCCGAAGGTCCCGGGCCTCTAATGTTTCCTCCAAGAAGCTCAAATGCTCGACGGCCTGCTAAGTTTATCCACCAGGCCTCCTGGGGAATGTGAGGAGATGCCACAGTTATATTTGGAGGCTGTGACATCACTCAGACAGACTGCTGGGTTGTGAAAGACTGTTTTTCAACAGGATCAGATTTAAATGTACCGTCACTGCTGTGTTAACTTCCACAGCATTTTAAACTTTAGTCATTGTCTTGGTCTTTTCTCATGCAAAGTACAAAAAAACACCTAAAAACATACACACATATATACAACTAGAACGTATTTAAGAGATACATAGGGGACGTACTGATTCAATTTAGTTAATAATTGACTCACTAAAATTAAAATGACATCCACAGTTCAACTATAACAATATGAAACAATTGCAGCATTTACACATTTTTCTGTTTTCAACATTATAAAAGGAAACTTTTTTTTGGTGGGAATAATATCAGAAACCTTCAATTGAATCCTTCAAGTACAGGAAATACAACATATTGTGACCATGTAGATGTTTGGGTGGAGAAACATGGTTCTGTTCACTGTTTTCTGCTGCTGAACCAAACCTGATCAATATTCTAATGGAAAACCATAGTACTGATACTGAACCATAACCATAGTAGTGATACTGTACCATAGTACCGATACTGTACCATAGTACTGATATTAATCATAGTCAGTACTGGTACTGGACTGATACTGTACCTGTTACCTTCCACAGTTTCCATCAGTACTGGTATGACAGGTGAGGCTGTTGAACGCTGCAGTCCAGAACCATGAGAGTTGTGACGTTCATACTTCAGCACGTAGGAAATGATGATGCAACATTGATGAACAAGGACATCCTGCGGCCCTCTGCTCGGCTGAGCGCGTGTTGACCACGACATGTGGGACCAGCTGGCTGACGGCCAGTAACAATCACCTGGGCTTCAACACATTCAAATGCACGAGGACCCGTAATAAATATGACAGTGGTGTTTTCACAGGTACAGATGTTAACCAGCAGGACTACATCTGCTCATCTGAGTCACATGTACATCTCACCTCATTATTCTGCCTCAGAGAACAGGATTTTGTTAATCCATCTAAAAGCCGACGAAGAGGCAGAGAGGAGTTTCAGGCTAAACGGTTTAAATGTAATGTTCAAATGACAAGATTCTACATCACCTTTACAGTCAGAAAGGGTGTTGGTTAAGTCGGTCTCCGAACTTAGTCTTAGCCTGGAGTGGTTAAGTCGGTCTCCGAATTTAGGCTTAGCCTGGAGTGGTTAAGTCGGTCTCCGAACTTAGGCTTAGCCTGGAGTGGTTAAGTCGGTCTCCGAACTTAGGCTTAGC
>OMOT01059851.1:0-10394 GCA_900312575.1 Acanthochaenus luetkenii | reverse complement strand
TGGTGGTTGTGTGTGTGTGTGTGTGTGTGTGTGTGTGTGTGTGTGTGTGTGTGTGTGTGTGTGTGTGTGTGTGTGTGTGTGTGTGTGTGTGTGTATGCGCGCGCATGTGCGTGTGTACACGTTTCTTCAGAGACCTCTAATGTCGCCTCAAAATCATCTGTACATTAGATTGCATGGCTTGTCGTATTACAGGCATAGAGAACCAGGTTACATTATTGGTCCCCTTGGGTGACATTGACCATAGATTACATTAACAGACAGACGGGTCAGACAACAAGATCAGGGATTTGACAAGATTATTTGAATGGCGTAGAGAGCGTATCACATAGCACCCTTCACCATTTCACCTGGAAAGTCTACTGCCAAATGCAGTCACTTTTACAAGGAACACCGTTTTGCTTAGTAGCTAGTGTGCAGTGCAAGTAATGCAGTAACTGCATGGCAATATGGGTCACAGTGACGGTCGAGTGGAGTTTGAGTCTCTCTCTGTCTGAACAGCCTGTGTGCGAGCAGCCAGCTGGAGTTTGAGGCCAGCACCCCAACACATTTAATGCTGGGGGAAGAGTTGCCTCGCTTTGGTTTCCCAAAGGCATATTTATTTTTTGTTGTGATTGCCTTCCCAAAAGCAAATCAATGCCAGAATTATATTTGTTCATTTGGCTTCTCAAACGCAAACAAGTGCTGAAATCATAATTGCCCGTCCCCAACAACAAATTAGTGCTGTGCCCATTAGCTTTCCAAAAGCAAATAAGTTTAGCGCTGTGATCATATTTGTCTAGTTTAGCTTCCCAATAGCAGCTTAGAGTCGATCATCATCTCTGTTTAGTTATTTACAATGGCACATAGATGATTTTGGTGTTAGTTTCCCATTGCGAAATCCTGCCCTGGCTCCAAAACGTTGGCTGGCAATGGCTATGGAAAGAACACACCATGAAACCCATACTTCAGATCTCTGATGTGCCGGAACATTGGAACGCAAGAAGAAGAAAAAATGTTATTAATGTATTTCAGAGAGAGGAAAGGGGGGAGAGAGAGAGAGATGTACAGACAGAGAGACATGGGGACAAGCAGGCATATGAGAGACAGAGAGAGAGAGTAAGAAGAAAGAAAATGAGTGACCTTGTAAACTGAGATTCTGTTATGTACTGACTGTGTTGTGACAGGTGTGTGTGTGTGTGTGTGTGTGTGTGTGTGTGTGTGTGTGTGTGTGTGTGTGTGTGTGTGTGTGTGTGTGTGTGCGTGTGTGTGTGTATCAGTGTCAGAGCCCATTATTCACTATCCATTGGCTGCAGGGAACCAAACTGAGCGTAACTCAAGCAATACAGCTGTTTCTGTGCGGTGTATTGTAAAGCGTCTGACATTTCTGCTTCATCAGATTGTACACAGTGGTGAGTGACAGCAAAGACAGGAGAGAGGCAGGGTGGGGACGCATGCGGCAAAGGTCATGAAGTGAATTCGAACCTCCTACATTACAAGGACATTTATCTCAGCCTATTTAGCCAACAAGATAACCTGCCTGGTCAATTCTGTGTGTGTGTGTGTGTGTGTGTGTGAATGTGGAAGAACAGAGTCGAAATGATTCTCTTTGGAAACAAGTAAGTTCCTTTCTCTGAGTGTCTCTGAGTAACTTAGCAGTTTCCATTCCAAATACACAGTATATTACTTTTCAGTTTGTACAGTATATAACCAATCACCAATTTTCGCTGACCTCAATAGAAATAGGACTTGTTTATTTTGGTGTGCTCATTCTTAAGAGGCCCTAGTGACAATTCAGTTTCATGACTCCCTTAAGAAGAGAGTAGAGGAGAAGAGATGGCAACGCTTAATTGAGAATACAGGAGAGAAGATGAAGGGAGGAGAGTATAAGAAATGAGACGAGACGAAAGGAGAGTCAAGGTGGAATCAAATAGCTTGAACATGATGAACAGTGGTTGAGATGGTGGAGCACAAGGTGGGAAAAGGTATGGAGGGATTGAAAGGTAGGGGGATGGGTGGGGTCTGGATAATTGTCTTTATTTGGATAATCACTCCATACAGTCATCAAAGTAGAGTGATACTCCCATGAGAGAAAGAGAGACAGACATGGATGAGAGAGAGAGAGAGAGAGAGAGAGAGAGAGAGAGAGATGAAAAACAGAGTGAGACAAGATGGTGAGAGAGGAAGAGAAAGATAGAGAGATGGAGAGCGAGAGGGGGGAAATTGAGGTAGAGGAAAGTGTGTCTACTGATTATCTGCCTCCATGCTGTAACGAGGAGGCATACGACTGTAGCCCAGGAGGCTTTTTGATTTGCAAAACTGTGCACGCGCTTGGCAGGACTACTCTGACCACGATTGGTGTCTGTCAGACACACACACACACTCTGCATTTTCCCTCGCTCTCTCTCTCACACATACAGAAGGCAGTCACTATATCTCTGTAAGGTTATTTGTGCCCTTTTATCATGAAAAGAAGTGAATGGTGTGTTTCAATTAGACCAAGGTGACTCTGTCAGTCCTGTCTTTAAAACCTCAAGGACAGCCTATATTCACTTTACACAATGAACAAAACCTCATGTTCTGAATAGCCCGCTGCCTCCTTTGTATCTACCGGGTTCCCTCTTTCTTTACAATTCAATTTACGCTACATGACAGATCCACGTTACATCCACCGCCAAATTTGTGGTTTTTGTAGAACGGCGATGAGAGAAAGAAGAGTAAATCATTTGGAGACTGAAGTGTCCCTTTATATTTCAAGTCAAGTTGATGTTTAAGCATTTTTAATTTAGGTTAAGCTGAATGTGAGAGAAAGATAAATTGCTAGTACTGTATATGTGAGCATGAGGAAATCTGTTGTGTGTGTGTGTGTGTGTGTGTGTGTGTGTGTGTGTGTGTGTGTGTGTGTGTGTGTGTGTGTGTGTGTCTGTATTCCATGCCAAACAGCCAGATCAACCTTCTGCCTATGGTGTCATAAAATGTGATGCTGCCTTAGGGAATTAGTTCTGTTAGCATATGTATCTATAATGCCTGCCAGAGTGAAATACGGTTCAAAACAATGTTGGGAGGCTGGAGACATGCACACAACGAGGCTGCGTGTCTCAAACCGTGTGTCTGTCTCAGAGAAGAGAGGCTCAGCAGCAAAGGATGAGCGCAAGATGACGTTTAAAGCTCTCTTAGAGCGAGAGTCTTCGTGATCTGTGTGGTTGTGGTGTGTGTGTGTGTATGTGTGTGTGTGAGTGTGTAGGTGCATGCATGCACACGCTTTATGTCACATCTCAGACAACACAGTCGTCCTTCCCTATCGCTCCTTAATTCTTCCATCCCTTTAATCTCCTCCTTTTCAGGAAAGCAGATTACCGGATTAAAGTGCAGGGTAGCTACACTAATCTGTCACATTAATCTGTTAACAAGTGTTTCAGCTGTGACATACAACAGTGCCGGCTGTGACATACAAAGTATTGGGCTAGAGTAACGTCTGACACTTTTAACGATATACGTACATTTTCTTAATGTCTGCCATTTCTAATCTAGCCTGCTTTACATGTTTTTACTCCTATTTTGAGGTTGAGTTTATAGAAGCACATCTGAAGTGGTCATGATAAGAGCATCAGAATCTAAAGCGTTTGTATCTGACACAACGCTAAAGTGGCTTTGACAACAAACGTTTTTCGGGCTCCCGCCCAGCAACCGCAAGGTTGAAGGTTCGAGTCCAGCTCCTCCCAGGGAAAAAATCTGTCATAGTGTCCTTGAGCAAGACACCTAACCTCAAATTGCTCCCGTTCAGCAGGTTGGCACCTTGCATGGCTGGCCAACAGTGTGATGATATGTAAGTCGCTCTGGATAAAAGCGTCTGCTAAATGCCGTAGTGTAATAAATGGTACGGGTAAACATCTGCCATGTTTACTGGTGTTTGGGAGAGCATCTGAAGTAGCTGTGTTGCAAGATCTATGGTTGTGGTCTGACACAGATGTGTGATCTTTAGTGTAGACGTGTGTGTGTGTGCATATGTGTTGACTCGTCTTTATAGTTGAAGTATTTATGGATTAACGGCTGACTGCTCTATTCCTCAACCACAAGCTTTGTGTTGTTCACCACTAACAGTTATCATGTACCTAGTAGCTCACATTTTCAAATGCTGTGTATTTTCTGCCATTTATCATTGTTAGTCCAAATGACTCAAAGCACTGAGAGTGTGTTGTATTGATCATAACATGGACATGTGGACATGAGGATGACATAAGAGGGGGATGGCATCCCTCTTGGTAACGCAAAATATATAAATCACCTTTTAGGTAAATGTAGATTTTAGTTGAAAAGTGAGAAAAGTAACTTCCATGTAATTTCTAATGTCTAATGTTGAGTTTTTAGTCTGAGCGACTTACATCAGAACATATGAAGAGTCTAATTCCAAAATTAGATATCCACCACCATGTATTATTCATGTATTCGTGGTGGTGGATGAAATATTATGGAAGTTATTGGTTATCATATAGAACTGCATATAGAACAGTTGCATTTTAGGACATGTAATCATCTTGTTCTTTGTAGATAAAGAAATAAAAGGTGTTAAAGTTTCATTTGAAATGCATATAGGCTAAAGCAATTTGGAATAAAACCCTTAATATAAAGATGACCCTGGATAGTGAGGTTTCAGGCAACTATGAGAAAAGTGAGAGAGAACAACGCCTTGATTTTTTTAAATATTGAGTTGTATCCATGACCTTTATAAATGTTACTCTGCCTGGCCGCCTGCAACACTGTTACACACTGGGTTTCTGCTTTCCTTTGAATGAATGTGAGTGCAATCCAAGGACAGAACTACACATTGCTACGCATAAGCAATGTTTTCCACACTATTGAGAAAGTTCACTGTACTCAATTAAAGAGTAAACTAAAGTGCATCTGCTCTGGAAATTCAATGCCTCCAGACCATGAAAAAAACACTATCAATATGGGCACGTCCAGTCACTCCTCCGTGCCCCCTCCCTGCATGCCCCATTTCACCAACACACACACTCATACAGACTCTCCTCCCGAGTCACCCACTGTCGGCCAAGACCACGGAGGTCCAGAGGCAAAATACACTTGTTCAACCTGTAGAGGGAAGTCGCCATGTGGATTTATAACACAATGTGTAGGATCCAACAGCTTTGCACTAAAATGGATTAGGACCTGAATCGATCGACAACACTACTAAACACCCAAATACACCAGGTTTCAGCTGAAAAAGGTATTGAGGGTTTAGTCATTGACGATAATGGTTTTTTGGGGTGTGTTTCTTAACGCTACCAAAACAACACTCCCACGTGTATTTTGTCTGATAGGCAATAATAAAAATATTTGCGTTCCAAAATAAAAGCCATCAACATGCAAGGGACAGTAGCATTACAATGCAGCTGGAAAAATTATCCGCTCTCTCCATGCTACCATGTCAGGTATCATATGAAACTAGGCACCCTACTCTTTCAATTGCTACCAAGCATAGCATAGCCCGAGCTAAACAACTCATGTCAGCCCCACAACAAATATGCAGCTAAACTTCACATTTTACTGTCAATGTGGCAAATGTTGTGTTTATGTCTCATTATTTCATCAATTCCCAATGCAATTGGCATCAAAAGCAACAAATATTGTTTACTCACGCTTTCATTGTCATTTTTTATCTATCCACACACTTCTCCGACCAACATGGAAGCCATGACGCATGTCTTGCAGAGAGCCGTAGACAGCCATTACAATACACTGTATTTTCTTGCCATCTAAAACCCTTATAGTAGTACTAAAGATGACAGACTTCACCATCAGTTAATTCTACATCTCGCAAGCTTTTCCATTGAGGGATTATGGGTCTCTATAGGCCAAAGCATTCAGGAGTTGTAGTCCTGCGTAAACACTAGGGGCTTTGACTGCATTTTTTTTATTTTCACGCACAGCGTTTTGTGACTTTTGTATTGTTTCGCACGTTTTTTAACATGGGGTTGGGTAAGATCTTCATTCCACTCCCCCAGGGTGGGGGAGGGGCTGTCCTTTTACCACCCCGAGTCCAGGGGGCGGTTCACCCGGACTATATTTCGGGGCACACCTCCCGTAGCCACGTCACCGTGTCGTCATTGGGCAGTCCAGGATGACATGGTCTGCAGTTTGTTCCTCTGCGCCACACTCGCAAAGTTATTACAGGACCCTGGTCAGTGACTGGAGTACACTGCTGAGTGGCGACATTTCATAATTACTATTCAGAGTTACTACCCATGTCGTTTTACACTTCATCATAACTCAGCCATGTGCAGAGTGGGATAAATCAATAAGCAATATATGGTGATATAGGGGTGTTACGAGGGCAGATTTAGGTACATTATGGTTTTTATTTAACATTGCAGAACTAATCCGCTGAAATTAGAATGGGCTTGTGGAGACCAAGTCAATGATTTCCCCATGCTTTGGTTTATACATGTAAATGCATTGTGCATTAAAGCAGTGCTTTGTATTTATTTAGTAGCACAACCTCCAGCTTTCAGATGTTGATTTCCCGAACGTTTGGTGGCACTGAAAGAATCTGGATTCCAGTTTTGGTCAGTTATAACAATTCCCAGTGGTTTTATCAACCATGTGACACCCAAAGCATATAGAAGAGCACTTCTATCCAGCAGGCTTCTCCAGTACAATGCCACCATAGCAGCTGTTGAAAGCAACATATCTTCTCCATAGACCTATTCATGGTTGCAGTGTAAAAGAAAGAAAATACTTATGTGTAGAGAGAGAGAGAGAGAGAGAGAGAGACAGACTGACGAGGTCTGTGTGCTCTGTACGTGTGTGAGAGAGAGACAGACAGACAGACAGAAAGGTAGACAGACAGAAACACACACACAAACATGCATATACCAAACTCTCCAGACATTTTGAAAGCCAGAACCCAAATCTACCGGATTTAATTAAGAAGAAAAAGAGGATATTCTAAATATTGTATTTAATTTGATTTAGCATTTTCATGAGCTCTGGCCTCATCCTCAAATCACGTTATGATGTTTAGAGTCGTAGCGGCTCATCCACTGCTTACTGCTTACACTCAATCGTTTGGCCCTCACTGTTAATGAATGCAGGAAATTTACATAAAATGTTCTTAAAGAAGTCCATTATTATTACCATACCGGTTCATCTCCCCCCACAGCCAAACTTCAATCAGTTTTGCATTTGAAATGCATTAAACGTCTCCATAAACTATTCTAATCTCAACCCAAGCAATATTTATTCTTTAACTGGTATGAGTAGAAAGGGACATTAATTACACTCTTCTTTTTTTTAAAACTTCATTCTGCCTCTCATGTATGATTGGAAATGTCTGTCTCATCCGGTGTTTAAAAACGAGAGTGTAATTATGTTGTTTATCAGAGTGTTCAGTTGTATTCCTCTTATGATGCTTAGGGTTAATTACTCCAAGGCCTTTGATTCACTTGTGAAGTGAAAACCCTGTATTCACTCCAACACTCCAACAAACCTGCTTTGCTGAGTTGATTGCCTCAATTGAAATGAGTGTGTAGCTAGTACTGAGTCTTCATATGAACACAAGGATCCATAGTATCGCTTGTAAACTTATTTAAGCGGTGGTTTATACAGTACACGACGCAGGGGCTGACAGATGTTTCCTCTGGGTGCCCGTGCAAGATTTAGCCTTCTAACACAAACTGATTTGTGGGCTATTATTAAGGATTATCTCAATTATCTATGCTTTTTGTTCTGCTACCAACCTACTAGCCTTCAGTGTTTTATTCAGCCTGGCTTACATAGTAGTGACGTGGACAGCATATGACAGCACGTAGCTTGTAGCTTCAGACAAAATTAGTATTGTCTCCGAAAGGGCTGGATGATGTTTGTGTGTGAGTATGCACTGCTTTGAAAGGAACAAATAAAGTCAGTGGTGTAATAAGCCTTAATATACAGGATAATAGCTACCTTTGAAAAACATGCATGGATTTCATAAAGATAGCTGTTGATAAAGTGATGATTATGACAATAATGATGAAGGTGATGAGGACAGTGATAATGATAACAGTGATGATGACTCCAACAGCAAAATATTGACATTTTTGATGTGACATTTGCAGTTCTGGGTCTAGTCTTTACCTCCAACTTCCTTGGTCTGCTTTGTCCCTTATCAGATTGTAAAGTGTTTATTGCCTCTCCCTGGTACACTTCCATTGTCTGGGGATGTTGTTTACTTGTATGAAGTAGTGTGTTTTACTTTCACCACTAGGTGTCACTGTTGTCCTATGTCTATTCAAGTGTCACAGCTGCTGGATAAAATCCATACATCCATAAATCTTCAAAACGTCAGTTGCTTCAGGATGAATAAAAACAACCTTATATTTAGGATGGATTTTATGGATTTCTGAAATGATTTTATGGTTTTTGATTGGGATGTTCAGATTTCAGGGTCCTGAAAAGCAGTCAGCACAGAACCTGTAACCTTTAAAATTGCATTAGAAAATGTAAAACAAAACGTGACATCATGTGTTCATCACCTGTATTAACCAGTAACACACGTAGCCTATTTAAGAGTGTTTTTTTTTATTTGTACATGAAGTACTAAATCACACACAGTACTGTGACATGTTTCATTCTGCTTCATTTGGTACAAGCATTGATGAACCGCTTCAAGACTGAATGTCACGCATTGCGAAGAAATGCAGTGGAAATATATTTAGTGTTATCTAAGAGTGACTCATTCCCTTTCTTTCACTTTTGTCTGATTTTGGCCTAGACAAGTCTGTTGAAGCCTGTGATAGAGATGGTATCTAAGCACTAACACCATTAGGGGACACCTATCATTCACCTCCCTTCTCCTTTATCTTATATTAGCCTGTTCAAGACACAGTATCACACATTAAGATGAAATACCTGGAACACTATATGCAATAACACCACAGATAAACATCTTTTAAATCCATGTTTTCACCTTAAAGAAACGGCAATCTTTCTCTAACATCAGCCCCTGTACAGGTGAAAATGCAGACGTCCACATTACGTGTGATGCTAGTTCTGTTTTCTATTCAATTCCTCCTCATTTGCATTTACTGTGCACAGTAAGAATAACTATCTTTCCTCTCTGTTTCCAGATGACCAGGAATCAAAGGTGGATGTTGGAAACACTGAGGATAAAACTCTGCAAGACCAGCCAGCTGAAGAGGTATAGACATACTTTATATAATAAAATATTGTAGGCACTGTTCAAACTATACCATCTTTGAAAACAGGTGCAGGTTTATCTTCTTTTAGATGTAACATCTCCTGGGAATATTATTTGGCACACCAGGCACATATGGTGTTGTGGGTTCAGGTCCAGTTTACCCACTTTGTCAACTGTCTTTCCTTCCCTTTCTCCCTTAAATTTGTCCTATAAGTCTCTCCTATATGTGATAGGTAAAACAGAAATGCCATTAAAAAAGATGTAACCTCTCCCAACTCCCTGAGATTTGTAAATGCTCATAACTCAAAAACACTTTTGAACTCTCTCAAGAAGCTATAGACCATAGGGGCTACATAATTATTCTAAACAATACAATGATATGCCTGTTAAAATATTTACAGCCATACATTATTTTGATGGTATTGCATTACAGAAACCTGCAGCAGAGGATGCTAAAGCCACAGAGGGGAGTGGTGAAAAGCCAGGAGAGAAGGAGGAAGCTGCTGCTGAAAACAGCACCAAAGAAGACACCTCTGCCAGCAAGGAAGAGAAGAAGGAAAACCACGAGCCAAATAATGAATTAGATGAAGGAGCAGCAGCAGGACCTTTCTTGGTGAACGGAGGAGGGGAGGAGATGATGGAGGAGGTGAAAGAAGAAGTAAAGGAGGAGGTCATCGAGGAGACTGAGGAGGAAGTTAAGAGAGAGGAGAAAGGGCCCAGCAACAACAACACAGATGAGACCCAGGACACAAAAGAGAAAGAGGATGGCAACCATACACCTCCTTCTAGGGATGGAAAAGTGGACCAAGATGAAAGTGTAGGAAAAGAGGAGCAAGACAAACATTTTGGAAAAGAGGAGCAAGATGAAAATGTAGGAAAAGAGGAGCAAGACAAAAATGTAGGAAAAGAGGAGCAAGATGAAAATGTAGGAAAAGAGGAGCAAGACGAAAATGTAGGAAAAGAGGAGCAAGACGAAAATGTAGGAAAAGAGGAGCAAGATGAAAATGTAGGAAAAGAGGAGCAAGACCTAAATGTAGGAAAAAAGGAGCAAGATGAAAATGTAGGAAAACAGGAGCAAGATGAAAATTTAGGAAAAGAGCAAGATGTAAGTGTAGGAAAAGAGCAAGATGAAAATGTAGGAAAAGAGGAGCAAGACGAAAATGTAGGAAAAGAGGAGCAAGACCTAAATGTAGGAAAAGAGGAGCAAGACAGAAATGTAGGAAAACAGGAGCAAGCC
>OMOT01059850.1:4027-25231 GCA_900312575.1 Acanthochaenus luetkenii | reverse complement strand
CATCTAAGCCTCAAGACTGTGACACAGATGCTATAAGCTGCTCAATCCTGACATGCCGTGTCAACAAATGGAGAGCTGAGGATGTTTTTAACTCTACACGCAACCCGCACATGGGGTTTGACGTTAGCGCAGGGTTTCTTACTGTACATTACATTACATTACATTACATCATTTAGCAGACGCTTTTGTCCAAAGCGACTTACAATAGTACATTTTTCGTCAACATTGTCAGACCAACTATACAACGCAGTCTTTCATCAGCTAAACACTTCAATAAGTAGCATAAAACACTTCAATGTACATGTATGTTGGTTTTCTATTTTAATTGTTATTGTAATGCTGATTGTTTTATTAATATAGTATTATATTGTAACCCATGTAAAACGGATTTGTAAGTCAATAGCATGTTATGGAGCTGTGGAGGTCCACTTGTTGTTGGACCGTTTTCAGGCTGTACTGGAAAGGTACAACATGGAAATGATTAATCAAAATATCTTCATCTGAATGTTTCTGTGTTAAAAGTCCAACCATATAAAAACCAACCAGTTACAGTTGAATTGTATTTCATGAAGAAATGGCTGTATTGTTATGCTGCCACTGAAAACTTCTACCCTGATAATGATATATATTTACATTATTTTAGCTTCAGAACATCCTTCATCTAGTAAGGATCATGTTGGTCCTGCCTGTGTCCTCAGCGCAGTGTGAGACGGGGTTCTGAAGCGCATCAAGTCGGACATCAGATCTGCATTAAACCTCAACACGGTTGAAGATCTGATTTGAATCAGTGTAGAGGATCCTCCTCTGGAGACGTTGGATGGTCTCAGTGAAGAGATGGATGGAAGAGGGACAGAGAGCCAGGATATTGCGTAAAGCCCCAGTTGTGGCCTATCATGCATTTTTAAGGCTACTTTCACTGTTTTTTGTTACTTGTAAGCCGTACTGGGTTTTTTTTATAAAAAAACATTTTTTGCATATGTTGGTGCTCCTAACTTTTGGCTGGTGCTCCTAACTTTTGAAGTTTGGAGCACCAGTGCTACCAAGTGAAAAAGTTAATTTCGAGCCCTGCAAAGACATGTACATTGAACCATTTAGCCAATGCTCTTGTCTTTACAACAAAACAACAGTAGATTAGGTTGAATGAAAAATGTGTCAGCATAGTACTATCATTATTGAGTGAGGTAGTATGCTCTTTTTCAGCAATGCTCTGCTTCACATACGCATTCACATCTGGGAACATCCAAGTACAACCACAGTCCTCTGCTGTTGGCCACTGAACAGTTTCAATAGAGCGACCGGTGGT
Organism: Acanthochaenus luetkenii; assembly: GCA_900312575.1. NCBI lineage: Eukaryota > Metazoa > Chordata > Actinopteri > Beryciformes > Stephanoberycidae > Acanthochaenus > Acanthochaenus luetkenii. Next base: position 23,928 of record OMOT01059850.1, on the reverse strand, counting down.
TAAATGCCTTGCTCAAGGGCACCTCTTGAGAGTTTCTCTTTCATTTTTCCTACCAGATCTTCTGTTTAAAGAGAAAAACACGTGCTTAATTCTGAGGCTTCACTTACATTTTAAGCATTCAACTAACCAAAGTATAAAATAAAACACTGGAGTTAAATATCTTTGTGATCATCTTTATGGGGCAATTGGTTACATTCAAGGTAAGAATCAAACAGCGTTGACAAAAGCCCCTTTAAGGGATTCCCTTTTCAGGACAGTAGAGTGGTAAAAGGCGTTACCTGACATTAAGCAGCGCTTTGGAGAAGAAGCTGAAGAGAGTGTTGTGGAATCCATCAGTCTGCATATAGCAGCCCTGCACCACCGTGTGGATGACCCTGCTCACCAACACACGGTTGATGGACTTGGATGATGTGTTGAACAAGCCACAATACAGATCCAGAAGACCTGGAATTCCGTAAACGACAGCATGTAACTGGAAATCTGACTGGGCTAGATAGTATAAAGACATCAGACTACAAGAATAACACTATTATTACCACCCTTATCCTAATTGGACTGTTAACATATAGATAGATTAAATTCAACACATGACAAATCAGATTCAAGTTAACAAAAGTATGGTATTGCACTGCATTACACTGACCTGTATCTTGGAATGATAAAACTATAAGTATAGCTAAATGAAATTACAGAAAAATGTAACGTGCCAAAAAACTAATTGTAACATCCAAGAATTCCAAGCAAAAATAGAATTGAGTAAATATTTAGATGAAGAGTCCACTGACTGTGCCACTGCTGCGGAGTGATGTCACACCAGTACTTGCGCACAGAGAGGATGTCCTTTACTAGGAGGCTGCTATAGTCTTCTCCATAGGCCGAGCAGCTGTACGAATTCTGCAGCACCTCCATCACGTGCCTCAGCAGCTCACTGCACTTCAGACGAGGCCCCCCTGCAGAGAGAGAGAGAGCGAGAGCGAGCGAGAGCGAGAGCGAGAGAGAGAGAGACTGCAGTAACTGTGATACGACATGAATCATTTCAGCTGAATTAGTGCCGTGGTTGTGTGCAATAACTTGCAATACACTGCCAAATCCCGAAAAGGAACTATATGTTGACTCTCCTTACGTTTGTTAGCACAGCGAATGAAGTATTTGATCAAGCTGCATATTTCGGCCAGCTTCTTCTGCCGCGTGGCCAGCACAGTCGCCGTGACACTGGATCTACTTGATTGAATGTGCTCTGTCTCCTTTTGGACATAGTTCTGCAGAAACCTGAAATTAGGAGCATGCAAAATAGTATAGTGGTTTGTTTACCAACGCCGTCTCTTCTGGCAGACATCTGAATTGACATACAACCATATTATGTTACAACGGTCTCCTGCATTAAACTGGCTATATTTACATTCTTATTTTCTTTTTTTTGTTGCATATGTGCAACGATGCTAAAGATGCAGAATCTGATTACCTGAAAACAGCATCCCAGGTGAGTTGCTTGGAGCCTTTAGCATCTCTAGCTCCTGAGGTGCGATCCAACTCCTGCACCGTCTCTGGAGTTCGGAGGAGCCGTCTGAAGCGTTCGGCTTCTTTCTGGAGGCAAGACACAAGGAGACATCACAAGTGTCAACGTGTAGGGTAGATGACAAACCGTTCTGAGACGTTACTGATACTAGAACGGCACATACCAATACTGGATTTAGAAGGGTGAAGATGGTCTCTCGTTTTCTATTAATCTAACCAATACGCTACCCACTGCACTAATAAGATAAGATAAGATGATATAAGAATGCACTTTATTGATCCCCTAGGCCGGGGAAATGCAGGTGTCAGCAATTGGCAGAACAGCGCCAAGAAAATAGAAGAAGATAATACAATGCAGGTAATAATACCTGTAGGTAATAGTAAAGTACAGGTAATAGGAGGTAATGTAAATGACAATGGTAATAAGGATATAAATTGGTCAAACGCGGCAGCAGAGAGGCTGACAAAGGTTGTAAGTAACATAACTTGTGGATGTAATTACCTTCCTCTCCGTAGCTTTGTCGTTCACCAGTCCCCTGCAGCAGACCAGGAGATCATGAAGAGCCAGGCTCATTGTGCTTCACAGTGGATGAGGACACAGCTTCCATCAACGTGGGCTACTCAAAGGAAGGCGTGATGTTGACAGGAGAGGCGTTTGATACTGCTATTCAAGCTCTGCCCTAGACTGGCATCTCCCATTTCACCACATGCACACCCGTTTTCTTCTAGAATGCAGCGACTGTCGAGCTTATACACGTGAAACGAATGAAGCAGTTTGCCAGTTGACCCAACTCCTGCAAATCACTGTATAGCCTGGCTACTTCCGCAGTGCCGGGCTAGCTTCGAACGTGGCGTGCACTCAAAACACTGACAATGAAAAGTACCTGCAATCAGTTTGTTCACCTACCTGTGACGATTGTGACTATTTTAGATAAGATGAAGCTGTCACTCTTAAAATAGTTGCACGTACACACAGACACACACGCTGGCACTGGCAGAACCCGCAGGAAACGCCCGCCCCAGCACCGTTGAAGAGGTAACCTCACTTCCGGGCACGGAGCAAGTGTGTCCGCTAACTTTAGCGACAACGTTGAAATAAGGGTATTATTTTTAACTGGTGCAATGCTGTTAGCTCCATAGATTGGTTGACCGTGTATCGTTCGACCTGCTACAATCCCCAAAAACATATAGCAACCTGTAGAGCACAATTGAATCGGATATTAATCTGTAGGACTACAACTACCAAGATGCCAATCTGCAGTCATTACAAACTTCCGGGTTATGTGTGCTTGAGTTCCCCGCCTTTTGAGTAAGCGGTGCCCCTTAGCACGTCGTTCGTATACACAGGACCGTCGATGTCTTAGCTTTTTCGTGTTTCCGAGGTCTTGTACGCAATGTCCCTGAACACGTAACTCTTAACAGTTGCACCTATAACTGTTACATCCTCAAACGGCCATGTTGCTTCCGTCCGACGTAGCTCGGCTTGTTTTGGGTAAGTCTAGTTCGCAAAGGTTAGTCGTTGGTTAGCCGACAATGTTACTTCGCTGTCAACAGGGCGGCTAAAGTTAGCTGTATACGTCACCTACGCTAGCTAACGCTCCCATAATTGGCACTGCAATGTTGAATGTATTTGCCGTGTTAGCTTAGCGCCGGCTCTGCTCTGCCAGCTCACCCTAATGTCCTTCCAGGGTACCTACAAGAAGAGGGACTGTCCGCCACAAGTCAGGCGTTCATCCACGAGAGCCCCAACTTGAAGGAGTATGCTGAACACAGCACGGATGACGGAGCTATCCCCGCCTGTGTGTTTGTAAGTGTAACGTCACTTTCCCCAAATCAATACAACGAATGTTGCTCACGTAAAAGATATCCGTTGCATCTACGAAGCTTTCCTTGGAAATGATTTCCTTGTTTTCTACACACTGCTGCAGTCTCTCTTTGGGAAGGGCCTAACTACAATCCTCAGCGAGTACGTGGCTGCCAAAACAAAAGGTACAGTGGTCTGCCATTGGCCCCCGTCAGTAAATACACAGTTTATAAACTATCATAATTCGTGTTTCTCTGGCTGTTGGTGAATTCTTGTTTTGGCTTTTTGTCAATTCTCTCACCAGAGAGCAGTCATGAGATACCTGCCATGATGACCTCGCTGTGGAAAAAGCTGGATTTTACACTCAACCAAATCAAGTATGAATAGCTCCCAGTTACATACATACAAATCACTGCAACGTCTTTGCGAGCTCTACATTGATGTTAGCTACGATCTCTGTTGCCATGTCTTTGTACTCAAAGGTAACCTTGAGTGGGATCTTTGATCAGTGATATTTGGTCGATACTGCAGCGTCCTTTATCTTATGTCTTTTCCCAGATCGTTGCAGAACTCCCCAAATATATCGTCAAATCAAAGAAGTAAGTCTTATTAGCTTGTCCAGTGAGTGAAGGGATTTTCAGCTGTTTTTGCCCCTCTCACTAATATAAGTCCAGTCCTCTATCCACAATACTACAGAGCTAACAGATAGATTTAGATATACAGTATTCATACTGTACAATGTATCAGGAGCACCTGCTTTTTTCACACTCACCAGATTAATTTAGGTGATATGCTATGATTCCTTACTGATTTCACACTTTAAATCCACCTGTGTCATTAAGGTTGAGATGTAAATGGGGGGGGTTGTTAAGTAAGCATTTTTAAGCTTTAAGACAATGATTGGACAACAAGTTAAGGCAAAATTTAGAGATGTCCACTCAGGGTATATCCACGGGCAGTCTTATTTTCCAAGTTTCTGTCCATTACAGTGCGTTCACGCGTTGGAGTGGCAAACATGAGACTACAGCAGGCCTTGACCCTGCCCCCCTCTGGCGGCGTTGTCTGCCCCTCCGCTCCCGAGACAGGCTCCATCATCAGTCCTGTGCACACCTCCCACAGCATGCTCGGCCACTCCACTCCTGTGAGCTACACACCCTCGCAGATCAGACCTGCCTCTTTCAGTGGCACACAACTTCAGATCCAAGACGGCGGACGATTAGTAAATATGTCCAGTAAGTATCGTAAACATATTTTTGTTTCCTTTGTGATTTACAAATAAAATAACAATTATGTCGTTGTTTGTGGCATGGTAGTTTTGTTTCCATCCATTTATGTTTGAGTACAGGTTGCACTGCTAATAAACGCTTGTATTTGAATGATTTATCATTGTAAAAATAAAAACAAATCACATTCTGTCTAGCAGTGGTGGTAATTTTCTCACTGTCCTAGTGCAGCACTGCTGATTGAATACAGGGGAGGTGCTGAAACACAAATCACGTCATGTCAGTGCTATCTGCATCACTTGGTTTCAATGACTTTTTCTCTCTGAACAAATACATTATGTGTTGTTATGTGTACTGATAAGCAACGGAAAGCCCTTTGCCTTTGACAGTAGCTTGACAAATTTGCCCTGCTGAAGCACATTGCTTGTTTCATCCAGGTTTCCCTTGGAAAGAATGAGCAAGTGTGTAAATATTTAATCTTTATTTCATAGGCCATCATCAACCAGAAGAAATAGCTGCTTTTGGATTATGTGTAAAATAATATGTGTATTACAGGAGATTCACCGGTGCAGATACTAGTTTCAGATCATCGGCTAACCCCAGGCCCGATGTCTCCGGTGCGAAGGAAATGGTAAGATGTATTATCATTTTATTATTGTCATTATACACATTGAGAGAGCACTGAAGTCAAACCCACTGTGTGAAAAACAGCAATCCCATGGGTCATTAAGTAGGAAGCACAATCAATTGTAGGCCCAAATTGTGGCCTTTTTGTCTACTATGCGTTTTATAAACCAAGGGAGTTCTGAAAATTAAGTATTTCATTTTTAATATTTTTAAGGTTTGATTAAGAAAATATTGAAAACCATTGCGCTGCGATGCAAGTGTCTGACTGACAAATGACTTTTAGGTCCCAAACCTATACAGATAAGTGGGAAAGAAAATTAACAATATCTAATATACCTGCCAATTGTTATTTTTGTGGTATAACTTACTTATCATACATCATCATGGCTTGCTCGAGACCACATCCTCGGCCACATTACCGAATCACATGCATCCTTTACTTCAGAGTTGTTCCTTCTACTTCACAGTTCAGTATACAGTAATTGTGAAAATCTGTAAAATATCCATCCCTAATTCTCTTTTTTTATCAGTGCATTTTTGGAGGTACAAATACAGGTATATCTGAAAGTCCACAATTGTCTGATGTGAGTGTACCTACATATCGGTTGGGCCCTACTCTATGATCTATTCTACGGTTTCCAGGGACTCCCCCCGGAGGCGAGGCAGTGGTCTGAATGCGTCCAGTGGCACTGGGAGATCCACCATGACTGTCAGTAGCCTTGCCATAGAATCCCAGCCTGAAGAGGTCGTCGATGAGAACTTTCCTGTGAGTGGCTTTCCAATCAAATGGTTACTTCTCTTAGTATGATTGCTATTGGCTTGCCTTAAAATGCGGAAATGTTGACCAAATAAATACCCCTTTCACTCACACGACCCGGGAATATTACTGTATGCTCATCTGAGTCCATCCTTTGTGGGAGGCAGTTAACGCCATGCCTGATGCACAGGAGTGTCATATGGGCTGTCACCTTTTATAGTGTCATCGAAACGTTTACATTTTGTGTTCAGAATGGCGGACAACATGATGCTCCAGACACCGAATGACATAGCTTAAGCACTGAACTTTTATACCAAGCGGAGCAGAGTTTGATCTGATTCTCGTGCCTGATCTTGGGTCATTGTGTAGGTTCAACTTACCCTGACTCTTTCACAGTGACAGTCGACCCACATATTTCACAGGTCACTATTCCGTGGTGAAAGGGGTAAAAGTAGATTGTTATCTCAGGAAATGTGTATTTTGCCTTAAGTCTCACAGACAATGGCCTTAGAATTGTAGGTGTGCCTAGAAGCAAGGTTTTAAGTGATAATGGCACTTCTTGACATCTGAAAATACCATGCTTTCTCTTGAAAATATAATTCACATTTTTTTAGATTCACGTGGCCTAAATTTTGTGATTTAACAACATGCATTAATCTCCACAGCAAATGGTGATTCAAAACGCACGTGAGAAGATATTGGGTGACAGGTCTTTACAAGAGAAGCTTGCTGAAAACATCAACAAAATCCTCACCAGGTGAATGAAGACACTGCTATTGTGTTGAGTTGGAATTCTTAACTCCCTCATTGCTCCTGTGTTATGGTGCTGCGATAGGTGATTGTTTTTGATTATGTCAGTGGAATGCAACATTGTGCCCTTACTGCAAGCATGTTATAATGAGGCTATACATTTTTCTGTGTGTTGTTCGTACTATGTCAGTGATCCATCCCCCCAAACACCAAAGGCATCATGCAGTACAGTGGAACCAGACCAGTCTATAGATGAAATACTGGGATTACAGGTGCTGACATACTTAACTATACTGTATATCTCATGTATGTGTGTTTATGCCCTCCATGACATGATACTTATAAGGGGCGGCAATAGCTCAGGAGGTAGAGTCCCCGCCCAGCAACCGCAAGGTTGAAGGTTCGAGTCCAGCTCCTCCTTGGTAAAACAATGTGCCGTAGTGTCCTTGAGCAAGACACCTAACCCCAATTGCTCCCGTTGAGCAGGTTGGCGCCTTGCATGGCAGCCTCTGCCAATAGTGTGTGAATGGGTGAATGTGAGGCACTTCGGTCATCTGAAAGACTGTAAAAAGTGCTATATATATACAGTCCATTTACCATTTACTTATAACAGATTTTCCTTTTGAACTTATTTCATTTCAGCATTTTTTTTTTGTTCCTTAAAAATATTTCCTTGTAAACCAAATGGAACCATGGAAATGCAATTTAAGACCAATACAAACAAACAAAAATGTACTTCACAAAAAACAACTCACAATCGCACTCCCAAGTCTTGGTTGAATGATATAGTATGGCGTTACATTATTTCCTCACTAATATCCTCCTGTACAGGGGGAAATTCATATGAGTGATGATGCCATCCACGACATATTGGAGCAAACGGAGTCTGACCCAGCCTTTCAGGCTCTCTTTGACCTCTTCGATTACAGTAAGTATTATATACCTTGCCTTGATTCCATCTGTTGTGCGGAGTACTTCTCATTGGTATTTTTCATGCATGAGGGCACAATTGAGACATTTCTTAGCAAACATATTTCTTATGCGTTTGCAGATAAAACCAGAATCACTGATGGAGATATTAGCAGTAGCCCAGAAGAGACTGATACTGCCGGGTCTTCATCTGCTGACAGGCCTATTCAGAATGAAGATCCAGGTATTCCACCATTTAAAAGTAATTAGGCTCCCATAAGGAGCAAACACCCATGTCATTAGGGCTGGATATCGCCACTGATTTCCCAAATCGATTTGATTCGATTCAATATCGATTCGAGGAGGTATATTTCAGTTACAATACCAATTTTACTTGGACATGAAAGAGATTCTCAGAGAACTACTGTAAATTGTATAAGGAACCCTCTAACTTGGTGCATTATTTAAAAATATGAATGTGTACATTAAGAAAAGACACCAAAGCAGTTACATTAAAGTACTTTTTATTTCACTTGACCAAAACACTACAGCAGTGTATCAGAAGAGAAACTACCAAGAGACAAACAACCATATATTAATTAATAAGTCAAAGTAAACCAACAATCAGAAATGGAAAAAGGCTCTGAATTGCCTTTTTTGGAACATGTCTAAAAACAGTCTTGTAAAACCTCTGGACATTGTAAACTGTAAAGTCCATTAAACTGAAGCCAGTGGGATCAAACCATTGTGAGACAAAGGGCAGAGGGTTCACACTCTTTAGAAACGTATTCTAGATTTCCGCCTATGACTGTACCGTATGTGTGTGTACCCGCTCCTCGCGCAGAAAGCGGCAAACTAGATTATGTTCGGGATGTTTAATTCCTCGAAAAACACATTTGCCACAATATAAATCTCACTCCATAATATTTAGAGTACCTACCGATAGCAGAACCGATAACGTTGGATCTTATCGATACTCTGGTTTTTACTAATTTAGAACCGGTTCCCGTTTAGAACCGGGTTTCGGGGGGCGTCCTTATTCATGACTGCATTCTCACTTCTTGGAGATTGTAAGGCTGCCTTCAACACACCTGGGAACTGGGAAGTTTCCTACCTCCTAGTGGGAACTTGACGCTTGAGTGACACAAACGCATTTTGGATTAAAAATAACTGAAATTGATACTTTTCAAAGGGCATCGATACCAAATGAGTAGTATGTGAGTATTGAAATATCGATACCACAGTTTAAATCCGCCTATCCCTAGTGACGGAGGCTTTTATCCGAACAATTGCTTTTATTTAAACACTTGACCTCAGCTTCACGCATCCACAGGAAACGGCATATATTAAAAGATCGATCTCGGGATTTTATGTATCGATATCGGATCATTCAAAGGAAGAACAATTTAATTGGAAAATATATTTTTTTAAACCCAGTCCTACATGTCATCCTTAATTATTGTCTTCCATCTCACACAGATCAAGGCAAGTTTATTGAGATCAATGTTTGAAAACAGGAAAATCTTTACATGGTTTGTAACCAGTGTGGGTGCATACAATCTAGGGATGTAAATAAGTAATTTAGTAACTGAATACTTTTTTCTAACCAAATAGTATTTGATTTCTTTTTCTTTTTTTTTAAATGAGATGGCTGAGGTGATAGCTCTGTGCTAGCGATAGAGGGATGCTTTGCTTTTAGGTGGTGATGCATACTACTTGTTCCACCCATATTTTAAATCAATACAGCATAATTTGCACTTTACAATGTCATTGCACTGTGTGAAATAACTGCGTGGTTAGTAGACAAAATGTTCGGTTAATGTAGACACCAATGGTAGACACGACAGAAGCCAAGAGAGTTTACTTGTGGGAGAGTTTACATGTTTAAAATTGTGCGTTCAGGTGGTGTAATGTCACTTTTTTGTGTGCAGTTTTAACACATTGGAATAGTAATTTTATGAATATTAGCTATTTGTTTGTATTATCAGAGTTTCACATTTCAAATGGGTAACCGAGTACCCAGTTAATTGTTTACATCCCTACTACAATCACACATTTAGAATTCATAATTGTAAAGCATTCTGAAGACACAGCTGCCTAACATGCTGGGGTACTCAAACTTAGATGCACATGGGGTAAATTAATAATTTCATCCATGTCATTTTGCAGGCACTACACACAGAGATGTTACAAGTGCTTCAGATACAACGCTGATAGCAGGGAAGGTAAGGACTGGACAAGAGCTGAAGACCAGGAAGACCAGGAAGTCTGCTGCCCCCAGCTCATCAAAGAAAACAAGAACATCCAGAATTGAGAACAGCACAGCCAAATTGTTAGTGAGTCGTGAAGAACAACCAGATCTCTCCTCATCTGCTGCAGTGGACTCTAACAGAGAAGAGATAAATCTTCTCTTCAGTGGCAGCGATGCTGTGGCACCAATGGACATGGATGAACCTTTGAATACTCCTCCTCCTCCCCCTCCTTCTGACAGCACAGCCACCCAGGAGGTGTTGGAGCCAGCCAGAGAGGACAGTACTCCCACTTCCACTTCCCTCAATGAATCAACCACAATGCCCTCAACAAGCAACGCTGCTGCATCTGCTGCACTGGAAACCACACTGGTTTCTAATGTGGACAACCTACAAGAGGATAAACAAGCACAAGGGGCTGAAGGAAAGACAAATGCCCAAGCTGAGAATATAGAGCAGTCTGCTACAGACCCCCCTCCGGTACCTAGTTATGGATCTAGTTTTGCCTCACCTGTACCAGGTGAATCTAACAAAACTCCAACACCGACTGCTAACCTACCTCATGTGACATTGTCATTTCCAAGCAGTGGGGGAGACCCTCAACCAGTGGCTAACCCTAAACTCTCAGTAACATCTCCTAAATCTGCCTCACCTACATCCACTTCTGCCTCTGCACCAGTTATAGCTACACCTAACCCTCCAACCATCAACCACAGCACCCCAAGCAAGGTTGCAGTTGATTCTAGCAATGTAGTTTCCTTAAAGATCATCATCAGCGAGAACCAGGATGACGCTTCTTTAGGCAACTCTGCCTTGAGTCATGCAATTTCCAGCATCTCTGAAGACAAAATACCCACCATCTTTCTCTCCTCTCCAGCCAAGGCCCCTGGAGGCCCCGGCACACCACAGGCCAACCTGGACGAGACGGCACAGGCAGTTAGCAGCCTACAAAGCTCTGAGGTCCTCCAACCTAGAGCAACAGAGGCTAATCCTCCCAGTGGGAAAGCCGGTGTGGTAGTTGCATCTACATTAGCAGGGACATCACAGGCCCAACCCAGCTACATAATCCAGCTACCCTTGGACACCACTAACCCTGACCTCCCAGCGTCCACTGCCAGCTACTTTGTAGTGACCGACCCCTCGGCTACAGACCCGCAGGCCAGACAGGTGCTAGTGCCTGCTGGTGTCTCAAAGGGACAGCCTTTGGCCCCCAGCCAGTATGCTTTGGCCACACCGCCCCACTCTCAGGGCTACCCCACTGGTAAGAGACAACTGTTTAGGTAGAACAATGGATAATCTGAATAGACATGAGTTTATCTTAATGTTAGACGAGAATCCTTGGTAATATACTTTGATAAGGCTTCAAAAATTTTGATCAAGAAAAATTGGTATCTTAAAGCTTCATTAATGTTTGGTAGAGGTTTGGGTTGTCTAGTTACCTTGTCGTGATGTAACAAAATCTGGTTTATTTCTCTCCCCATAGACTTACATTGCATGGAGAAACAGGTTTTTTTAGCACCCAAACAAATGAGAACAAAGCGGATTCTGCTAATGTATGAAATAACAAAACCTGATTCAGCATTTTTTGGAAATAAAAATGTCAAATGTTAGGTAACTACACAACCCAAACCTCTACCAAACTTTAATGATGCTTTAAATGTCTCACCATGAATATGACCTAGAACCCTCTGGTTGTGATTTATTTGGTTGCAGCTGTCAATGCTTATTTACATGTCATATTTATTTGGTTGAGTAGTGTTCTTTGGCCCATTTGTGCTCTCAACCCCTTGTGAAGTTGTCAGAGACAAATTCACCCCTCAGGGATTAATTGAGTTATATACTTTCAGGATCAACGCTCATCTTACAATCACCTGTTCAGCCCATGATGCTTCCTGTATCTGTTGTGGGGCAGAATACTCTGGGGAAGTTCCAGATGGTGTCCAATCAGGTAACATTATTATTTGTGTTTTGCAATTCTCAAATTGGATTCTAAACGTATTTTAGCCTCCCTATTTGCCTTTTTTTATTTATTGCAACAGTAATGCATACAGTATTACCATTGTGTTTTCAGCTTGTTGCCATACCAAGCCCAGTGCCAATACAGCAGTCAGAAACAGTCAAACCCAATCCCCCCACAGTTGCCCTCAAACAGTCTGTGATCTCAGGTAAGTTAAAGAACAATACAAGTTATTATCAATCATTATTTTCCTTGTTTTTGCCATCAAAATATCATCAGTTACTTCACTGTAGAGCTTTACATATCTCCAGTTCGGAGTGCTGCTCTCCAACCTGAGGGCTAACCCAATCTCTAAAGGTCTAACCCATAAAGCGATCAAAACATAACCTTTCAACACAATAACATGCACACTGCAGTTACAGGTTTAAATAGCTTTGATTGGACAATTATCACAACATTTCAGTTATACGTGTCCATTTGATAGTTTTTAGCTCACACTCTTCCTTGTTTACATTGCTGGCTGCCACTGTTCTGCCACGTTCACATATCGGTAGAAGCGGAATAACGTGATTTTGTTGTTTTAACTTGAAAGTAGGGATGCAAATAATGAGTAATTTAGTAACCGTGCTTGTTTTCTTTAACCGAATAGTATTTTAGTATTTAATTACCGTACTCTTTCCGGTGTGTGTGTGTGTGTGTATGTGCGTGGGGGGTGGCAGGGCGGTTAGTAGATTAACTAATGTTAGATTAGCTAATGTAGACATGACAGTAGCCAAACTTAGCAGGGTGAGCTTACTTGTTTAATAAAAACCTTGATAGGAGGTGTAACATCCCCTTTTTCTTTTCTTTTTTGTACAACATTTCCATGTGAATAATACTTTTATGGAAATTAGCTATTCGCTATTTGTTTGCATTATCCGAATTGTACATTTCAAATGGTTAACAGAGTACCCAGATAATTGTTTACATCCCTAATTGAAAGTGTTAACATGTTTCATTCGTTTCAACGCCAAAATAATTGTTATTTATGAATTTAAAATCAACCATAAACGAACTGCAGCAGATATTTATTGCTTTTTGGAAGTACAGTTGCTTGTTTTAGTGATTAATTTGTAGTACCTTGGACTTCTGACGTCGGTGGATTATCTGCTATGTTAACTGCTTGTGTATTCATGATGCCAGGTGGATATTGGAGCCCACAAAAATGTATTGATTTATTATTATTATTATACAGCTTTATTCCTGGACCTCATCCATTTCCTCGACATCTGACTCGTTGTCATCTTCGCTGTCACTGTCCAACCTTGTTGAGAATGGCTCTGTCAGACTCAAAGAGCCTTAGGTTTGCCCAGATGGCCACCAGTTTTTCCACCCTTGCATTGGTGAGTGTTGCGAACCTTTGTGTGCGTGTTCCCTAACAGTGACCAGTTGACCTCAGAGGCGGCTGATGTTGGTGGGATTTGGAGGATGGTGGAGGCTACAGGTTCAAGGGCCTCAGATCCATGCAGTCCCTTCCACCAGGTGGATGCAGAAATGTCCTGGCTTGACTGCCATATCCCATCCCCTTCCCAAAGGCCTTGCTTCGTACGGTACTTTGCCAGACTGCCGAGAATTTTGTCTTCATCAAGACCCAAGTGGTGAGACATGGTAGTAATAACAGTGTAAGCTCTGTTGATCTCTTCGCCAGAGAGTATGCTTTTCTCATACTTTGGGTCCAGCATGTATGCTGCTGCGTGTACTGGCTTCATGCGGATCTCTTGGCGCTTCTCCATCGATTTGACCACTGCGGTTTCTTCTGCTTTGAGCAGCAGAGAAGTGGGCAGGGCAGTTTGGATTTCTTCTTTGATCTCAGCAAACAGACATTGAATATCTGACAAGATGGCATCATCACCTTCTATCTTGGCAATTGCTGCTGCTTTTGGTTTGATTATTAGGCTGCTAGTCAATCTTTCCCAAAAACGTATCCAGCAGGATTCTCTTGATGGCACTTACGATGTCTGCTGACTGGGATATGGCCATCTCTTGCAGGGTGTGCTTCCCCTCCAGTAGACTGTCGCACGTGATGACAACCCCACCCCATCGAGTGATGCTTGGGAGCTTCAGTGTGGTACTATTGTTGGCAGTAGCTCAGGAGGTAGAGTCCCCTCCCAGCAACCGCAAGGTTGAAGGTTCGAGTCCAGCTCCTCCTGGGGGAAAAGTGTCCTTGAGCAAGACACCTAACCCCAATTGCTCCCGTTGAGCAGGTTGGCATCTTGCATGGCAGCCTCCGCCAACGGTGTATGAATGTGTGGGTGAATGTGAGGCTAATTGTAAAGCACTTTGGGCGTCTGAAAAAGACTGTAAAAAGCGCTATATAAATGCAGTCCATTTACCGTTTTACCATTTTTCATTATACTATGAGAAGTAGATTGCTGAAGCTACCTGTTTACCCTTTGCATACTTCACTACTTGTTTCGCTCTCTTGTACAGTGTGTCCATTGTTTTCAGTGCCATGATGTCCTTAAGGAGAAGATTAAGGGTATGGGCAGTGCAGCCAATCGGTGATATGTGGGGGTAGGTCTCCTCCACTTTTGCCCAAGCAGCCTTCATGTTCGCAGCGTTGTCAGTTGTGTGCGAAGACGTTCTCCGGTCCAAGGTCATTAATGACTGCTTTCAGCTCATCAGCAATGTAGGGTCCTGTGTGTCTGTTGTCCTTTTTGTCTGTGCTCTTATAGTTGATAATTCCTTGTACCCGGACATTCGACCAGAGATGACTGCAATGCAGTCTGCTTTGTCAATGGTTTCCTTGAACTTTGCTTGCACTCTGTTGAACTCTCCATCCAGCAAATGAGTAGATAAAGCATGTCTAGTGGGAGGTTTGTATGCTGGGCGAAAAACAATTCAGAAATCTCTTCCAATAGACATTGGCTGTGAGCATCAGAGGTGAGACAGTTGCATACACTGTTCAAGCAAAACATTCATCAGCATTTCTCTGGCTATGATCGTCCATTGAGTGAAAAAATAATCTGATTCCCAAATGACCAGGAGCGATTGAGGGGGTGTCTGATGCTGCAGCTGAATCATTTTCACTTGGAATGGAAGCAGAGGAACTCTTGTCTGGGGTTGCTTATTTTGAGCCCTGAGGAAACTTTGGGCACTTGACTATATGCTGCTGCATCTTTGTGGCGTTCTTTTAACATAGGCCTTTGCACAGTATTTGCAAATGTACACAGCCTTTCTTTCTACATTGCCTGGGGTGAAATATCTCCACACGTCAGATAGTGCACGTGGCATTGTTCTATAGAATAAGATGAGAAAAAAGCTTGTAAAAATGAATGCACAATGCCATGTACAGATATATAAATAGTTAGCTAAACAATTGGAATATCCTTTAAATATATTTTACTGGTGGATGAATGAATAGAAATAAGCTTAATGAATAGATGTACAGAAAACTAGAAACTATATAAACACATTTTGATTTAGTATTTGCCAGTTAAACTTAAATGCCATAGATCAAATATATTTACCCCAGTAATATCAAAACATACATGACTGGATGTAGTCCTGGATGTAGTCCTTGTAGAGCTTAACTTCCCGTTACCAGAAATGTTCCGCCCCATTGCGAACCCTAGTTACAACTACTTTGAGCAAGCAGAACTGTGTTTTGTGTAAAAGCTGTGGAATGCACGAGCCTAGTTTGGAGGGAGGGAGCGGAGAGGGAGGGGGTGGATTATTTTGTTGTATACTTAAAAATTCTTGCTCATTTCTCCAAAGTTGCCTACAGCAGCTTTAATCGCTTTTTGGGTTCTACTCCTGGAGATTGCTTTATGTACCTCTGCAAGTTAGAGGTACGTAAAGCTCGGAGAAGTAAGTGATGAAATTCTGAACTCAATCATCATGATGGTAAAAACTAGGGCAATAACCGGAATTATCCTGAAATTTGAGTCACCACAGTATATCCTCAACGTTGCCCTCCTGCATGGTTTTATTTAATTGTCTTATTTTCCTGAATTCCAGGCATAACGGGAACTCCTGAACAAAATCTGGTTAGTAAGGTGGTCCAACCCCTGTCAACTGAAAACCCAGGCCAGCAGAATGTACCAACTGGCACTAGTCCCAGTCATAGAAGGATTCTCTGTTTTGAGTCTTCTGTAGAAACACCACAAAATACCACTAAAACAACTACAATCACCACACCTCCAGCAGCAAACACTCCCATATCACTTTCTGTCCAGCTGTCTCAGAAAGATAATCCCCAATTGGCCCCTCGAACAAAGCCTGCTATCCTGTGTGGCAACAAGCCCAAAAGGAGGATAGAGATTGTCAGATGCTCAGATGATGCCCTGGCTGGATTTGCATTGGCGAAAGAGACAGAGAAATCCATGCCTCCACAACAGCACCAGAAAGATCATGTAAGAAAGACCCCTCGCAAACAAGATCATAAAATCCATGACCAAAAATCCCAAAGTGCAAGTAGGATTGACACCTCACATTCTGATTCTTTGAAGAAATCAGAATCAGGAGGGAGATCGAAATCTATTGACAGGAAACACGATAATGATGGTGATCAGGCAAAATCTAAGAATTCCCATAGTTCTAGGTCATTGTCTTCTGATTATGTATTGAAATCTGTGAGTAGAAAGGAGAAAGAGGAGGGCAGTAGGAAAGACCCTACAGATAAAGCTCCTGCCAAATCCCGTGAGGGACGTACAGAGAGGAGGACTCCCTCTCTGGAGTTGCCAAATGTGATGTCTAACAAGGAGAACGAAGTGGAGGGGAGCAGGCGAGAACAGCAACAGCAGTCAACACCCTCCTCAGCACAGAGAGAATTCAGCCCGCCGCCTGTCACCCCGCCGACCCCTAACCCCCTGGCTAAGTCTAGTAAGACCAGCTCTCTTGCCAAACAGGCGGCTGAGATGCTCCATGGCATCCAGGGGCTCAACCCTCCTTCCACCCCAGTCAAGAGGCCCGGCGTGGGCTTTTCAGACCTTCCCCTTCCCCGGACGCCTGGGTCTGGTCATAACCAGGAGGATTCTGTTGACTGTCCCAGGACCCCTGCCCGACAGAGGCTGGGTAGAGAAGGAGAGGGAACTCCCAAGCATCTGATGCCTCCCAGCACCCCAGACCTCCCCACCTGCAGCCCAGCCAGCGAGACTGGCAGTGAAAATAGCATTAACATGGCAGCTCACACACTCATGATTCTGTCACGTGCTGCCATTGCCAGGACGGGGACCCCACTGAAAGACAGCTTGCGCCAGGAGGGGGTTGGGGAAAAGTCTACCACACCTTCGAAAAACTCCAGGAAGCGCAAGCAGTCTTCTCCCACTGCCAGCCCCCCAGCAAAGAAAGAATTGAAACTCTCTTCCAGCAGCAAAAATAAGGAAAAGGTGAGTATAGCATAAATATATGCTATTTGGTGGACACATATTCAAAATGCCTTAGGTGGGTTCACACTATTTTTTTAATTTTGGTGATGCACACTTTGTCTCCAAGATGACTAGCTGTAGTAGCTGCCACCATCAACAAGTAGTACTTGGGCACAACACTCATAAAGCTCACAATAAAAGCGCTCCACTGCCTGAAAAGAAACCAGGTGCAGTGCTTTTTCCAAAGAAGATGCTTGCCATCTGCCTTGCAGCCACTCCCCATTGCCTTTCATGCAGAAAAGGTGCTGGTAGTTTAGAAAGACTGGAATCGTGTGAACACATCTTTACAGTGCCATGAGTACATACATTTTCAGAAAAGGTAGCCTCTGTTGGAATACTGTACAACCTTGTTTATACAAACCTCAAACTTCTGAAGAAGCTGGTTTAATTGATGAGCACAAATTTAGTTTTGCATGCACCTGAATACGTAATTGCAAATCAGAATGTGCAAGGCATTTCAGAATCTACACATGCACGTTTCATTTTTTTTAGACAAGTTGTAGTCGTGTTTAATACATTTCGGTATTCTGGACATTTCATACTTCCACACAACCTGCATGCACATGTGGTTCTGGATAACTGATTGCTTATGTTTGATTTCACAAATCACCGTAAAGATTTCCTCATTGGTGCCTTTGAATAAATGGGGAATTTAGCGTTCCATTTTTTGCAATGTGATTCTGACTGATGGTTTTATTCTACAGAAACAGAAGAAAGTTTTAGATCGCTTCCCCGATGACTTGGATGTGGATAAGTTCCTCTCTTCACTTCACTATGATGAGTGAGTTTGGTCACTAGTCACACTACCGTGAAAGGACTACCGGATCACCGCCTGCTACGGTTGCTATCCAGGAATAGAACAAGCCATCTGCTAAACCAGTGCCTACGGTTCCGATTAGTAACCTTGCCTGAGACCTTTATAAGCTGTAATGTGCCCCCTTATAAGCTGTAATGTGTCCTTAGGCCAGTGTGGGACTTTTATTTGGCTGACTGTTAGACTGTGTTTAGTTTCCGATGTGAGAGATTTGGATCAAATGCTCTGTTACGGCAGTGGGGCAACCATGTAACTTTCTTGTCAGTTGTTGTTTTCATGTTCTCTTGTGCAAGGTCCTTTGATTTCATTATCACTGATCTGTACTGCACGAGACAGTTGCAGAATTGATTGAGAGCACTTCCGCGTAAAAGGCACAGATGGTAAAGATCGGATCTCGGTGACTCAGAGCAACTCCTTGGTCAATATTTGACTCCAGTTTTAGGAATCCAGCCAACACTTTGTTGGTCAGTTCGGGATTTAAGATGTTTTGAAAAATGACTGTACTATAATTTGAGTTGAATGAAAATCCTTGTCATCGTGTTCTTTTCATACTGAGAAAAGTATTGACTAATTGGAAGGATGAAAAGGTAATGTTAATATTTTGTGATGGCAACACATGTACAGTATATATATATATATGTTTTCCTCCAAAGTGGTAGAACAGGACACTTCCTGTTTGAAAGCAGCTGCAACAAAATAACTGCTCAAACGTGCTTACTCAGGCGTTATTTGTTCCTTGTTCAACATTCTCTAGAAAATGTTAATAAAACAAAGAAACAGTCTAAGTGTTTTTCCTCAGTGCACATGCTTGATCCCTCACTATAAATAATAGGAATTTACTGAAGTGCAAAATGATGCATTCTCATCTGCTTTGAGTAACTACTTAATGAATCATGTTCCACATTAGCCCACTGCCCCTTTCAGCATTTGTTGTGAGGTTGTTTTCACTGAAGATGGCATCTGAAACGTGCGTGCTTTTAATAAATGTGTTATAACCCTCAGGTAAAAGATTATCAGGATTGCAATAGTATCCTGCAATAAGTAACGGTCATATTTTGTTTGCAAATCTGGCACCTGCTGATTGGACCACAACAAATGACGTCATTACACACATTTCACAATAAAAGTCGCTTGTTTATAGTTGATCGTGTTGTAACGTTATATCATTATGCCCTTGTGGATAAAGAATACGTCAAAAAAGAATTGTAGCTTCTAGCCCTCATTCAATTTAATGTCTACACAAACACGAATTTCACGGAATCCCACCAACAACGAAACATTTTCAGAAACCCTGATGTTCTTCGCGGCTGAACTGCAGCAGAACTTTTACCTTAACGTTGGATGTAACGTTAAAGAAATGCGACGTTTATTTCCGGGTGAAGAGTGACAGGAAGAAGGTACGACTGTCATTTCGTCTGAACAAATATCGCTAATGTTCCCAGTTTAGTATGTGTTTCGATGCATATCCGTGACGTCGCAGTGGCGAGGGATAGTCTATATCAACAAGTATAACAACTGAGCCTTTATTTCGCTTTACTCACTGTCAACCTACTTCGCTTTAGCCTTTAGCGTGTTGGCTAAGCTAACCGGTTAGCATGTGGGGGGATGATGGTTTTGCTCACGCATTTTGCATCATGTCTTATGAGAGATTAATGACCTTCAGCGTAAAAGTTATTTCGGTCAAGTGCCCTCGTTGTTGTTAACCGTTGTTAACCCTTTTGTCTGATTTATCCTTTACTAGTCACCATTTAATCAGAAAGTCTGCTAGCCTGTGTGTTGGCGCGTTGGTAGCTCTGACAGCCTGACATTGTATTGCTTAAGAGCCTTTCGATAAGGACTTAACCTCTGACCCAAGTTACACGGTGTTTGTGAAATGCTCCTGCTCGGT